>CATKHJ011172916.1:0-13945 GCA_949750685.1 Vernicia montana | reverse complement strand
ATAAAGCAATAAAAAGAAACTAAGCTAAAAAGAAATCAAAACAAAACAAAACAATAAAGAAAGCAAAATAAACTTCAAAACAAATAAATAAATAAACAAATGAAAAAGGAAGAAAATAAATACCTTTTGAAGACGAGGCTTGGGGGCGTATGGACGGAGCGGGCGACCGGATCGCAATTTCACCTTGACTTGACTTGGCAGAACCAAAGCCTCCAAATGGCTACTAGGACGGCGCTTAGGACTTCCTCGAACTGGCTTGAGAGAACCCACAAACAACCACCCCAAAATAGAAAACTTTGAACTAAAAGGCAGCTCTTTCGAACCAAACCTTTGAAAAATGCTAGCTTTTAATCAATTAAGTTTGATTTTAGCTAGTCAAGTGTGTTAAGTTCTATTTTTAGTGAGTTAGGAAGAGGGTTTATATAGGTAGGAGGGGGAAAGGCATTTCTCACATTTTCCAATGTGGAAAAATTGAATAAAACAGCCAAAACCGCACACGGGGCAAAACGGACCGTACAGAAGGCCATGATGACCGCACAGACAGCATCATGACCGTACAGAGGGCATTTGGAACCATACAGGGGCTGTGCAGTTCCGCATAGCCTTTGTGCAGTCACAGGGGGCCCTTGTGCGGTCCAAAGGGGCCCTTGTGCGGTCTTCGACGCTCGGTTTCGCCGTTTTGACTCGTTTTAACTCTGTTTTACATGATTCCAGTTGTGTTGTGCTCATTATTCAATCCCAAATGATCTAAGGATGATTTAGAGGCTTGAGGGTTGGATTCTCAATTTTTGGGCTTTTGGCGATCTTTGGCGATTTGGCTTTCGGAGGTCTATTTACCAAGCCTAGGTGCCTCTAAGGTTCAAATGCATACCAGAGGGTATAAAATTAAGGGTTTACATAACTCTAACACTATTATCTATTATCGATACAAGTCAATATATTCATTAGCATATACATATGCACATATAACAATCTAAAGTACATTTCTATTCACTTTTCCAATTACTGGATGGATGGCCTGGAATTTATCCGTAATGCTCATTGTTTGCTATATAGCAATTCAATACATTTTCACATTAGATTCATATTGAACAATAATATTCAATTCATTATTCATTATTCTTATTCATTATTTATTCATTGTTTACATATATAGATAATTCATTAGTTTACAATTGCTAACTTTGAAACATTACATTCTTATTCATTGTCTATTTATATCACTAGACCTTGTCACTTTGTTTCTGTTATTACTATTGATTTACTAATCCAAATGAGTTTATTATCTTTTTGTTCTAAAATAGACATATACACTTATCACATATCCAAAATTGAACTTAAAATTCATTTCATAGTAAACATGGTGACCATTTCAATTTAATTTGTTTCTGTTACAGCGTAGACTGACCCTGTCATACACTTTTGAGTATAACTCAAGATTTATACTTTCAATTGAAATTTATTTTTACAAGGAGTTCATACACATATTACTTATTATTTTTCATGTTTTACACTTGGCCCAATTCAGTTTTTAAATTCATCTTTTGGGTTACTCTAATTCGGGCTGCCTATTCAATTTATGAACAATACCAATTTCAGTTGAAGTGGAATTTCTCTTTGTAAACCCTAAATATTTTAAATTCCCATTACAGGTGAATATTTAAGACATTTTTCTACAACTTTCGTGTTTTGAATATTTCCAAATTCAGTCCATAACATCCTTTATAGGAACCAATAATTTCGGGTTATACAGAAATTCTCAAATCCGGGTCAGTTTATTTTCAAGAGTCATATCTCATTACTCTTTAAGAATTTTATAAAACCCTATTATGGGCCTATAGTTAAGGTAAAATAACACAACTTTTATGTTTTACACTTTCCCAAATTTAGCTTCTAAATAGACAGTATGAGTGTTCCAATATTTTGCTCAATTAAAAAACCTAGGTTTCCAAGTTCAAGTTCAAGAATCAAATTCAGTTCTATCATGCAATTTAAACTCAATCAACTCATCAATTCTTTCAATTAGTTTCACAATAAACCCATAAAAATTAAAAAATAAAAATAAATAATTTCCTCTAATGTTTCTATGTATAGGCTGAACCATATATAGAAGAAGAGAAGAAGAGATTTTAGATTTTTAACACTATAAGCTACTTGTTCATGCTTTGAATGATACTTGGAGCCATAATTTTAGAGCTTACCTTAAAGTTCTATAATTCTTGGTAAAGACAATGAGGGGCTGACCATCTTTAAGGACAAAAGAACTAGAGTTTTCTTTTTGTGACAATTGATAGCAATTAGATGATTTTAAAGTTTTTTGGATAAGTTTTAGTTGAATGGATGGTGTAGATTTGTTAAGATTGATCCAATGGCTAGTAATTTAGCTCAATTTTGAATTTATATAATTCATTTATATATAGATAAATATGAACATATTTTTGTTGATAGAAAAATTCCATAAAACTTCCTTATTTATGTAGTAATTTTGACTAATGGAAATGTTGGGTCCATTTCCATTAATTTACTTTTGACATTTTTTTTCTTATAAATTCAAGTAAGATTTTCCCCTCCAACAATCACATTGGTATATAGAAGGTGAACTCTTTTATAATATTCAAATTGAGTACAATTTCCGTACTCATAGTTAACTAGTAGTAAATAGGCTGAAGGCCTCAATGAAGGGATTCAAATAACAATAATTAGGCCAAAGGCCTCACTAAGAAGAATTCAAATAACAGTAGGTAGGCTAAAGTCCTTATTGAAAGGAATAATTCAAACAATTGTTTCATTAAAGAAATATAAGGTTTTCAAAATTCTCACCTTAACTTCCTTAGCTCCTAACACAAGCTCATAGTACAGTTGGTAGTGATGCTTCTCAATCTCCAGAACATCTTTCTTATCTATCTCTTTTAGGTTCTGAATCGAACCATATCCTTTATACCATACAATCAAAGATTATTAAATACCTTATCAATTTGACTATTCTAATTCTAACTCTAACACTATTATCTATTATCGATGCAAGTCAAATATAATCATTAGCATATACATATGCACATATAACAATCCGAAGTACATTTCTATTCACTTTTCCAATTACTGGCCGGATGGCCTGGAATATATCCGTAATGCTCATTGTTTGCTTTATAGCAATTCAATACATTTTCACATTAGATTCATATTGAATAATCATATTCAATTTATTATTCATTATTCTCATTAATTATTTATTTATTGATTACATATTTAGATAATTTATTAGTTTACAATTGCTAACTATGAAACATTACATTCTTACTCATTGTCTATTTATATCACTAGATCTTGTCACCTTCTTTCTGTCATTTATCTTGATTTACTAATTTAAATGAGTTGATTCTTTTTGTATTCTAAACTAGACATATATACTTATCACATATCCAAAATTTAACTTAAAATTCATTTCATAACAAACTTGGTGACCATTTCAATTTAATTATGTTTCTGTTACAAAGCAGACTGACCCTATCATACTCTTTTGAGTATAACTCAAGATTTATAATTTTAATTGAAATTTCCTTTTACAAGGAGTTCATAAACATATTAATTACAATTTTTCAAGTTTTACACTTGGTCCAATTCTATTTTTAAATCCATCTTTTGGGCTACTCTATTTCAGACTACCCATTCAATTTATGAACAGTACCAGTTTTAGTTCAAGAGGAATTTCTCTTTGTAGACACTAAATATTTTAAATAAATTTCGCAGGTGAACATTCAAGACATTTACCTACAACTTTTATGTTTTTACTATTTCCAAATTCAGTTCATAACATCCTCTATAGGATCAAAACATTTCGGGTTACCCAGATATTCTCAAATCCGGGTCAGTTCACTTGCAAGAGTCATATATCATTACTCTTTAAGAATTTCATAAAACCCTCTTATGAGCCTATATTTATGGTAAAATACTACAACTTTTATGTTTTACACTTCCCTAAATTCATCATCTAAATAGACAGTATGGGTATTCCAAGATTCTGCTCAATTCAAAAACCTAGGTTTCAAAGTTCAAGTTCAAGAATCAAATTGAGTTCTATCGTGCAATTTAAATTCAATCAACTCATCAATTTTTTCAATTAGTTTCACAATACACCCATAAACATCAAAAAGTAAAAATAAATAATTTCCTTTAAGGTTTCTATGTATAGGCCGAACCATATATTGAAGAAAAGGAGAAGAGATTTTAGAATTTTAACACTATAAGCTACTTGTTCATGCTTTGAATGAAATTTGGAGTCATACTTTTAGAGCTTACCTTGAAGTTCTATAATTCTTGGTAAAGACAATGGGGGCCGGCTATCTTTAAGGAGAAAAGAACTAGAGTTTTCTTTTGTGACAATTGATAGGAATTAGATGATTTTAAAGCTTTTTGGATATGCCTTAGTTGAATGGATGGTGTAGATTTGTTAAGATTGATCCAATGACTAGTAATTTAGCTTAATTTTGAATTTACATAATTCATTTATATATAGATAAATATGATCATATTTTTGTTGATAGGAAAATTCTATGAAACTTCCTTATTTATGTAGTAATTTTGACTAATGGAAATGTGGGGTCTATTTCCATTAATTTACCTTTGATTTTTTTTTTCTTTTAAATTCAAGCAAGATTTTCCCTGCAACAATCACATTGAGCCAGCCATGTTAATACATGATTGGGTCTCACACTGTATTTCACATGTTTCTATACAGTTAACTTGCCATTTCAACAGTTTTTGTGAAATAATTGTTTCACCCTTTATTACAGTATACGTTTTTGTAACCGATATCAATGAAATTTCTTAAATTTATTTTCATTAATCACATTTTCTTATGAATATTTGTGTATTGTAATATCACAGTAAAAGAAAAATTTTACGTAAGTTTAATCAAGCATGTCTAGGCCCATATTTGGTCGTACTTCCTCAATAACTATTTAAATTTCCTTTCAATGGCATTATTAATAATTCATAGGAATTAACTGGATTAATTTTTGGAAGTGTTGTGCTTCCCATATATAAACAATTGGAGTGGCGGCCAATGCCTTGCTCACCCTTTATCAGTAACTGGAGTGGCAGCTAATGCCTTGCTAACTCATAAATAGTAATATAGAGCGTAAGACTAATTAGGTCTCACGACTAGAACCACCCCTCTAGCTGAGGCGTATACGCTCACCCTATTCGCAGTTTTCGACCAAATGCACATGACTGATGTGTTACCCCACATAAGATGGGGATTTCAGCTTTTAGTTATGCAATATGATCACCATGGATCAAATATGCAAGCATTAAAATATTATGAATAAACAGTATATAATAACGAATCACATAAGATTCAATGAAAGATGATCAAATGAAGGAACAATGGAATTTTTATACACAAATCAATTGGTTCCTTAAAGGAACATAATTATGAGAACAGTTTAACAATAAGGGTATACTGGGGTTTCAAATGAGAGACATTAGCTCAAGAAAGGTTTCATTTCAATGAAAAGATTGGTATATAGAAGGTGAACTCTTTTACAATATTCAAATTGAGTACAGTTTCAGTACTCGTAGTCAACTGGTAGTAAGTAGGCCGAAGGCCTCAATGAAGGGATTCAAATAACAATAATTAGGCCAAAGGCCTCATTAAGAAGAATTCAAATAACAGTAGGTAGGCCAAAGTCCTAATTGAAAGGAATATTTCAAACAATTGTTTCATTAAAGAAATGTAAGGTTTTCAAAGTACTCACCTTGACTTCTTTAACTCCTAACACAAGCTCTTAGTACAGTTGGTAGTGATGCTCCTCAATCTCCGGAACATCTTTCTTATCTATCTCTTTTAGGTTCTACATCGAACTATATCATTTATATCATACAATCAAAGATTATTAAATACCTTATCAATTTGACTATTTTTATTCTAACTCTAACACTATTATCTATTATCGATGCAAGTCAATATACTCATTAGCATATACATATGCACAGATAACAATCCGAAGTACATTTCTATTCACTTTTCCAATTATTGGTCAGATGGCCTGGAATATATTTGTAATGCTCATTGTTTGCTTTATAGCAATTTAATACATTTTCACATTAGATTCATATTGAACAATCATATTTAATTCATTATTCATTATTCTTATTAATTATTTATTCATTGTTTACATATATAGATAATTCATTAGTTTAGAATTGCTAACTTTGAAACATTATATTCTTACTCATTGTTTATTTATATCACTAGACCTTGTCACTTTGTTTCTTTCATTTATCTTGATTTACTAATCCAAATTCATTGATTCTTTTTGTATTATAAACTAGACATATACACTTATCACATATCCAAAATTTAACTTAAAATTCATTTCATAGCAAACTTGGTGACCATTTTAATTCAATTCTATTTCTGTTACAGGGAAGACTGACCTTGTTATACTCTTTTTATTATAACTCAAGATTTATAATTTAAATTGAAATTTACTTTTAAAAGGAGTTCATAAACATATTACTTATCATTTTTCATGTTTTACACTTAGCCCAATTAAGTTTTTAAATTCATCTTTTGGGTTACTCTATTTCGGACTGACCATTTAATTTATGAACAATACCAGTTTCAGTTCAAGTGGAATTTCTCTTTGTACACACTATATTTTTAAATTTATTTTACAAGTGAATATTTAAGACATTTACCTAAAACTTTTATGTTTTTACCATTTCCAAATTCAGTTCATAACATCCTCTATAGGATCAAACAATTTCGGGTTACCCATAAATTGTCAAATTCGGGTCTGTTCACTTTCATGAGTCATATCTCATTACTCTTCAAGAATTTCATAAAACCTTCTTATTTGCCTATATTTAAAGTAAAATACTACAACTTTATGTTTTACAATTCCCCAAATTCAGCTTCTAAATAGACAGTATGGGTATTCCAAGATTCTACTCAATTCAAAAACTAGGTTTCTAAGTTCAAGTTCAAGAATCAAATTGAGTTCTATCATGCAATTTCAACTCAATCAACTCATTAATTCTTTCAATTAGTTTCAAAATACACCCATAAACATCAAAAAAAAAAAATCCTTTAATGTTTCTATGTATAAGTCGAACCATATATAGAAGAACTTGAGAAGAGATTTTAGAATTTTAACACTGTAAGCTACTTATTCATGCTTTGATTGAATTTTGGAGTCATAATTTTAGATATTACCTTGAAATTCTATAATTCTTGGTGAATACTATGAGAGGCCGGCCATCTTTAAGGAGAAAGGAACTAGAGTTTTCTTTTTTGTGACAATTGATAGCAATTAGATGATTTTAAAGCTTTTTGGATAAGTTTTAGTTAAATGGATGGTGTAGATTTGTTAAGATTGATCCAATAGCTAGTAATTTAGTTCAATTTTGAATTTACATAATTCATTTATATATAGATAAATATGACCATATTTTTTATGATAGGAAAATTCCATGAAACTTCCTTATTTATGAAGTAATTTTGACTATTGGAAATGTGGGGTCCATTTCCATTAATTTACCTTTGACATTTTTTTTTCTTATAAATTCAAGCAAGATTTTCTCCTCCAATTGGGCCGGTCATGTTAATACATGGTTGGGCTTCACACTGTATTTTACATGTTTTTGTACAGTTAACTTGCCATTTTGACAATTTTTGTGAAATGACTGTTTTACCCTTTATTACAGTGTACGTTTTTGTAACCGATATCAATGCAATTTCTTAAATATATTTTTATTAATCACATTCTCTTATGAACATTTATGTACTGTAATATCACAGTAAAAGAAAAAATTTACGTACGTTTAATCGAGCATGTCTAGGCTCATATTTGGTCTTACTTTCTCAATAACTATTTAAATTGTCTTTCAATGAAATTATTAATAATTCATAGGAATTAACTAGATCTAGGATATTACATTTAACCCCCCTTAAGAAAATTTATCCCCGAATTTTCAATGAACTAGTTCAATGAATTTTTCTCAATATTATTCTTCAACACTTTTCTTTTACCATTAACTTGACAAAGTTTTTACTTTTTGTTTCAATCCTTGCTTCCCTTTTCCTTTATTAGAGGACAGGACCTTGGTATCTCAAAATCTTTTAATACTTATGGTGGATTCGTTTCATATTTCTCTAATATCCATAAAATGAAACAATAGGTGAGCTACTAGCTTATATTATATCATTTTACTTTGTATATAATTTCATTAGTTTTAACAAATCGTATGAATAGTTTATCTTTATATTTCTTTTATAATTCCTGTATTGTACAGTACTAAACATTAAATTTTATTCAATAAATTCGAAGATATCATCTTCTTTCACTACCGTGTTTTGATTATTTTCATATGCAAAATTAATCTAGAGGAATTTCTTATTTCAATTTCTTTTAAATCATTCATATACTTTTGTAGCACGGTTCTTCCATAGGTTGAGCAGTTTATTCACTCTATCCGTTATTTTAGCACTTACCTATCAAGGTAATTATTACTATCATTTACCTTTTTTAATACCTTTAATATTTCTTATATATTACAAGTCTCTTTCTCTAAAGTTATCTTTTTGAACTATTTTCTTCCTTTAATTGCAATTCTTTCTCTATAGTCAACTCATTCATTATGGAGTATACTATTTTCAATTGACAGGATAATTCATAACTCACTTTCCTTCTAGTTCTCTTAGCTAAACTCATTTCTTTTCAAATACATATGAAGAAATAGTTCTTCATTTTGGGCAAAGAAGATCTCTATGATCGCATCAAGTTTATCCATCTTATAGTCATGATTAACTGTTCTTTCCAGAATGAAAAATTTCAATGAATGAGTTTTATCGCATCCTTACTTAAATAGGAAAGTAATTAAATCATTACTGATGAAGCTAATTCTGACCAAAGTGGAATAGTTCACCTTTACTTCGAGTTCGATATGAGCTAGTGAGACCTGTAAAAAGAAAACAAGAGTTAAGCGAGCTAGGCAGGGTGCCTAGCAAAGCCACTCTGATAGTCAAGTTAGTGAATTGACTCAATTTAGAAGACAATGGGCAGTTGTTGAGTATTGCTTGTGTGATCAAGTATTCTCGTACCTTTGGTTGATTTAATTTTGAGGTTTTTATAGGATATAGATCCTTACAAGGGTTGAGTATGGATTTCCTTGACCGGTTCAGACTAGAATTGTGCTTTGCATTATTTATCCTTTTCTTATTTGAACTGGATAGCCTTCTTTTAGATTTTCTCTTCTTAGTTATTAGGCATGTAAATATATTGTATTGGGCCGGGCCCATATTTCTTTATAACCCAGTTCGGTATATTTTGTCCCTTATCAGTGGCCCCCCTATTTCAGCGAAATTGATATTTTTGGGAACTTCGGTAGAAATAGCTTGGCTTCATGCTTCGGACGAACTGGCTTTATATTTTAACCGCTTACTTCATTTTGGGACCCTCATATTTATTGATGAATCTCGAAAGTCTAGGGCATGTCTTTTCGTGCCTGTAGAAGTGCAGTTATTTATTACTGAGGCGCTTTTTGTACACGTGGCACAATCAGAAGTTATAGAGACATACTTTACTTCTGCCGCCGCTTCTATTTTTGAAATGCTTGCTTAGCGCGCTTTTCTAGGGTTTTGCTTCTCCTTAAAAACCCTTTCTTCTCCATTTTTGAGATTTTCTTACGCTCTTAAACTTTCTCAGAATCCTTCTAAGCTTTCTCTCTCTTGTTTTCTCAATCTTCCCTTGCCTTCAATTTTCTCATTTTCTTCCTTGCAAATGGCTCCCAAAAAAGATGAGAATTCATACCAAAATATAACAACTGATTTGGAGAATGCCTGGGGGGATGTGGTTTCAACCTTGAAGAATTCAGATCTGAGCGGTTTTGCTGAGAATTTGGAGGATTAGGAGAAGTTCGCAGTTGACTTACCCAATCTTGTAGATAGGATTTTTGCTAATCCCGGCGTTCTTGGGACTACTGAGATGTTCAAGAGTAATGATCACATCATTTTCTTTTATCACCAGTTGGAAGCTGGTTTGCGATTTCTTCCTTCTCCTTTCTTGGTACAATGCTTTAACTACTTCTGCATTCATCCCATGATGCTTTCTCCGAACTCGATCCAAGATTTGCATCAGTTCGAAGTGGTTTGCAAAGCTTTGGGTCTTCGTCCAACTGCCAGGATGTTTCAGTGCTTTTTCAAGTTCATCCGCTCCGGCGACTGGCGAGTCTGGTGCACTGGCTCAAAACCTGGACGTAGTCTATTTTTCAAGAAGCCCAATAAGTTTAATAATTGGCATACTAAGTTTGCCACAGTGGTGGTAAAGGAGCAGTTCTGAGGTGGCGAGGGCTTCGGCTTTCGAGGTGCTCTCCAAGTCCCTGCTGTCTATAGCCTTCCCGACATTCCAATGAACCTTCTTCTTGAAGAAGTCATTGCTATGGAGACCCTTATCAAGGACAACTGTTCTTATGATATGGGGAAGCTCGATTTTGCTTCTCGCATTAAAGACACCCGAGGTAAGGCTATGCATCTTATCCTTAAGGAGATTAGGGGTAAGTTTTCACCTCTTTCTGACTCCGTCTCTTTTTTTCTTTTCTTTTTTTTTGAATTAGGACTTTTACTGATTTTTCCTTTTTTTCTTTTCGATTTTTGCAGTCTGGCTCACCAACAAAGAAAATGCTTATAAAAAGATTCATGAATTGTCAAAGGCCTTAGGCCTCACTCCTGTACTCTACAACGAGGCCGCTTTTCTCCCTATTCTAGTGGAGCGAACTGGCGAGCTTCGAACTGCCAATGCTTTCGATTGGGGTGATGAATCATCCGCTGGTGAGAAGCGAAAGGCCTCATTTTCTCCCGTCTAGCCTATTCCCAAGAAGAAGAGAGGGCTAGTAAAGGTGGGTGCTGGTAGTTCTTCTTAATTTAAGCCCCTTGTCCCCATTGCTCCAGTCGCGAAGTCCTTGGCTAAAACTTCTTCTACTTCTAGAGCATCAGGCGAGGTGGCTTCTATTGCTCTAGTCATTGTAACTACATTACCTTAAGATCCTCCCATTGCTATTTCTAGTGATGGCGAGGACGCACTTCCAGTCTCCGAGCTTATCTGCAAATCAATAGGTGATTCTTCATCTTCCTCTAAGCGGACTACTTCTGACCCTTTTAGGGACCGACTCTATAATAGTGATATTTTTGATGTTATAGTTGAATGGATCCGTGAAAAGGTCCCACCTCGTCAAATCATTGACGAGGTTATTCAAATGGGGATTACTCCTGCTGATGAGCCTTCTGTCCTCGAAGTCTCAGAACCTGATTTAGGTATTTTTTTTTTTTGTTCATAATGAGTCCTCTCAGGCCTTCTGCTGTGACGATCTCTTCAATACAACAGGTTTTACTTGTTTCTCTTTGCCTTCTATTTGCATGTTATCTTTTTGCTTGGTGCTAATTTTCTGTCTTCCTCTTTTCAGCAATTGAGAGTTCAGAGAAAGCAACTTCATCAACTCCTACAGCCCTTCTTCCCCAGAATGTCTCATTGGATGACTTTATAGATGAAATGGACTGAGCTGATGGCTTTGTTCCTTCTTCTGCACTTCCTATCTCTGATCCTAACTTGCTTTTTCAAGCTGGGGTAAATGATATGATGCTGGCCCCAGTAATCTTTAGAGAAGGAGAGGAAGATGGGGAGGTGGTGAGGAATCCTGTGGTGGATGAGGTCCCTGATGTAGTTGAAACTGGAGCTGCCTTAAGACCGAAGACTGATGAGGTCGAAGTGAGGGAACCAGTGCCTCATATCGAGCTCATTCATTCATCCCCTCAGGGTGAAATCTTAAGTAAAGGGACTTCGTCTGCCACTGGTCCTGTGATGGATGAAGTTTCCCTTGTTATGGAGTCTGCTTTCCCTGAGCAGCTGCTGCTACACTCTGAATCAGCTCTTGATGAGGTATATATATTTTTATCCCTTTATTGTGCCTTTCTTACTACTTCCTTCTCATCTCTTTTTATTTTTATCTTTCAGTTGTCGACGTTAAATAAGACGGTTGGAGAGAAGTTGACTGAATTCCTGTGTTATCGTTCTGTAGTGCGAAGGAAGTTTTCTTCTAATCAAGATATTATTCATAAACAAAATGCGGTGATTTCATCTCTTTAACTTTCTTATCAAGAGATGACTAAGAAGCTGAATTCAGAAGTTGCCTCTCTGCGAGCTGCCTTGGAGGAGGAGAAGAAGAAGTAAACTGAGTTGGAAAATTTACGAGTCAAGACGAAGAATTTGACTGGGGAGAGAGACCACCACAAAGGTCTCTTTACCCAGAAGTCTGAGGAATTGGAACGACTATCTGTCAATTTAAGAGCTCAATTATCAGATTTTGCAGCTAAGGTAAAGAGAAAGGATTCTGATCTTCTGGATCATCAGAAAGTGGTAGAAGAGCTCCGATCTGAAGTTGAGAAATTGCAAGCTGAGATTTCTGACCTTAGGGAACAAGTCAAGGACTATCCTGATTTGATGAAGAACTTTGAAGTTACGGAGAAGCAGATTGTCGATCTTAAGGATAAGCTCAATAGTTCTGAATGCCTTCGCAAAAAGGCTAAAGATCAGAAGACTTCTGTTATCCAAGACTTCTTGGTTTCTTCGGATTATAAGCGTCGGTTAGCCTTGGACTCTGCTGCGAGGGCTATTACTTGTTATAATATGGCCATCGATGCTTGTGCTATTAAGTTCCCTGAGGTTCTAGCTCATGTGCCAGAGCGTATGTTCATTCCGGCCAGCTTGACTTCGTCTCCTGCTTCTTCGATTTCGACTCGTCCTGCTTCTGCTTCAACTCCTCCTGCGGTTCCAACTTCTTAAGAGCATCCTTCTGCTTCATGATACACATTTATATATATATATATATATATATATATATATATACATCTTGTAATTAATTCATCAATTAATACAATTCCATTTTCTTTTACTACTTCGTAAATTTATACTTATGTAGCTTAAAAGCATATTTTATCTTTTTGTTGATTTGATTGACTTCGGACTTCTCAGCAGAATAACTGATATACAGCCATTTCGTACTTTGTCAATTTAACTTTAGTGACTCCGATTTTCTCAGTAGAATAACTGGTATATAGTCACTTTGTAATTTGTCGACCTCGTTCACATTTAGGTACTTCGGTTCTCTCAACAGAGAATTATGAAGCTGACTCCTGTTTGGCTTTTGTATAGATGTCTTTTTCATTTTTCTGTTTTGATTCTCCTTGGTCTTTTGCTCACTTAATAGAGAGTTTGTTTATATATTTTTTGCCTTGCGGTCTTTCGCCTAACCTTTCCTAGGTTTTTTGCTCTCTTAACAGAGAGTATACTTATATCTTTTTGCCTTGCGGACTTTTGCCTAGCCTTACCTAGGTCTTTTACTCTCTCAACAGAGAGCTGCCTTGCGGTCTTTTGCCTAGCCTTTCCTAGGCCTTTCACTCTCTTAACAGAGAGCTGCCTTGCGGATTTTCGCCTAGCCTTACCTAAGTCTTTTTTGTCTCGCGGTCTTTCCCCTAGCCTTACCTAGGTCTTTTGCTCTCTTAACAGAGAGTATACTTATATCTTTTTTTGCCTCGCGGTCTTTCACTTAGCCTTACCTAGGTCTTTTACTCTCTCAACAGAGAGCTGCTTTGCGGTCTTTCGCCTAGCCTTTCCTAGGTCTTTCACTCTCTCAACAGAGAGCTGCCTTGCGGACTTTCTCCTAGCCTTACCTAGGTCTTTTTTGCCTCGCGGTCTTTTGCCTAGCCTTACCTAGGTCTTTTGCTCTCTTAACAGAGAGCATACTTATATCTTTTTTGCCTCGCGGTCTTTCGCCTAGCCTTACCTAGGCCTTTTACTCTCTCAACAGATATATATATATATATATATATATATATATATATATATATATATATATATATATATATATATATATATATATATATATATAT
>CATKHJ011172823.1:0-10356 GCA_949750685.1 Vernicia montana | reverse complement strand
GTATTTAGATGCTTAGATTGTTCAATTATGTATATTCTTTTGGGAATGTAATATTGGATACATTATCATACTTGAGATAATGTGAATTATATTGTAAATCATATTATGATTAATGGCATACGTACATGTATGAATGATATGGATTGGATATAGTGATGAGTATCTGGTTCTGATCTGGGAATTGTTATATGTTTGATTGTTATAGATGTTATTGGGTTCTACGAGTTTTTGGTGGCTTTACGCCTACCCATGCCCTAGAACCGTCGCGGCTTGTAAGTCAGGTCATGACACTATCACTGATGGCCGCCAAACAATTAACTTTTATCAAGATAGCCCTCATCTTTGATTTCCACTGTGAGAAATTTTTCTCGTTGAATTTTTGAATCTCAAATTTTACCGCCATTACTTCTATCACAATCTGCTTTGAGAAAAATACAGCTCCCACTATTTCACCTGAATAGTAACCGTATGTGTGAATAGTACTCATACACGTGAATAGTAATTGTACATATGAATAGTACCCCTTCGAATAATAATTGTACATATGAACAGTACTGTACTCTTCTATAATTCCTTGCTATTGTACGTTACTATTGTTTCCTGCTACTGTAACATGCAAAAATTTTACATAGTTACTATTCACTAATTTTTTTATTTTACACCCATTTTCGAAACGGATTGCATGAAAAAATTTCTTATATTTTTTTCTCCCTCGCAATATATTTCTTTTTCCAAAATATGATACTGCCTTGGACAGCAGTCCCACTTCAGTCCTAATAAAATCTTTTCTGATATGAAAGATCAGTCTATATTACAACTACAGAGCATACTAAGAATATTAATGGGATTACCAAGTAGCTCTGATACCACTTGTTGCTGAATTAGGACCGGATTAGAGTAAGAACGCAGTTAATAATTTGATAATAATAATAAGAACATCATATTTTACGTGGAAAAACCCCTAAACAAATTAGGGTAAAAACCACGGGCAATGATAGAAGAATTTCACTATGAGAAATAATAGGAGTTACAACCTTCTCTCTAAATCACAAGGAGATAACAACAATAATCTCTCTTGAAAATAGGAGAAACACAATTTAAATAAAACTCTCTATTTTTTCTCTTAGAATTTTTCTCTCTGATTTGGGATGCTAAATGAAGGAGGAGAGGGAGCCTTTATATAGGCTTCCAAATAGTTGGCCACAGCTTGTAAAATGCAAGTCGTGTGTGAGGCCTCGCTCGAACGCCCCTCCCCTCGCTCGGGAAAATGTGCCTTAAGGAAAGGCGAGCGATTTTTAAGGGAGGTTTAGGTGCGAGTTTCGGTGCTCACGATTGGAAGCGGCTATCACCTCGAAAAATTGATTTAATTTTTAGAAATGGTTCGGGAGTCGCCACCCTAATTTATTTTTAATGGAAAAATAAAGGAAAAAACTCAATTTGACTCAAATTCATTAATCTTTAATTAATTTACCCAAAGATAAAGTCACTAGTCTTCGAACTAAGTTGAGCTCGGGGACTAGGTTTTTTATTTTAAAATAATCTCAATTTGACTCTTAAGTTTGATTTGACTTGAAAATTGATTTCATGGATGGCAAGTATTAATGACGATTGCATGATCATGGCATAACTATGAGTGCGTGGGAAATAAAGAGCAAGAAATTAAATATCCACAAGTAAAGGAGAGTATTTCCTCTATCCATTGTGGGTACTAAGGAAATCACATGTTCACTCCTTTACTCAAAAATAATTAAATAGCTAATTATATTAATTAAATATTTATAAAAAATAGAGGGAAAAATGATTGATTGGGAATTTGAATTTGAGGTTTGGAATTAAATTCCAAGCGTGCCTACGTATCCCATTGGATGGGGATCAAAATCAACGTAATTCGTTCCACGGTAAGATGGAAGGTTTAAGGATCAGTCAGATTTGATTGGATTGATTTGATTTGGAGTTTAAGTGAGGGTAAGAGATTATACCTTTATTTTGGGTTTGTGTGGTGGATGAATGGTTTTGTCGGAGCGGAGTTCCATTTCGAAAAAATGAGGTTGGTTTAGGAAGGAAATTAATTTAATTGATTGTTTAGCTGCCCAATTTTCAATTAATTAAAAAGATTAATTAATTAAAGTGATTAATTAATCAAATTGAGTTAAAGATTAATTAATTAAAATCAAAGAAAAATTAACTAATTAATTAGGGTGATTACTAAAAATGAGTGTGAGAAAATTAATTATAGAGAGAGAGAAGAGAGTAAATGAATAGCTATCAACAAATGCTCAAAGAGTGAATTGAAAGGAAAAATGAAGGAGTATTTATAGGAAAAATGAGGTGGGGGTATTTTGGGTAGTGAAAGAGTGAAAAAACCAAAAGGGTAGAGCCTTTTGGTTTGAAAAATCAGGCTAGAAGGATAAAATGATCATTTTGAGGTGCATGTATGGACACAAAAATTGAGGCATCAGCGCACTGTTAGGCATTCTGACGTGGAGGGATTGACGATATGACTACACAAAAATCGAGGTGTTGGCGGCAACGTTGGTCGTTCTGGCGGCGCCGCTTAGTGGTCTGGAGGCACCACCAGAGCTTCTGGTAGCTCCGTCTGCGCTCCTGGTAGCTAGATCAATTTTTGTTTGTGCCATTTTTTGAGGTTTCCGGGTTAGTTTTTTTGGTATTCTGAAATCTGAAAAATTATCGGTCAGTGGCGGTGAATCCAAAATTAATTATCGAACAGTTTGGCAGTCAGTTTCAAAAAAAATTCGGCCAGTTTCGAAAAAGTGCTATCAGGTACAGAAAATCCGATCAGGATCGAAAAAATGTCAATTTGAATAAAAAAAAAAAATATTCCAATCAGCTTTAGTGAGTTTAAAAATAATTTTGAAAGTGCAAAATTGAAGATTTACACCGTGCCAACTTTATTCTTAATGTCAAGAGTGGATACCGAATTCGGTGTCCACTTATTTGACTTTACAACATATTTTTGTCCGGTTAGCTGATACTACTGCCATTTTTATCTTGCGTTTTATGTTATTTTTCTGTTTGGATGAATTTAAATTTTTAAAATGGTCAATATCTTTTGGTAGATTTTTAGAGAAATTAACTCGAGTTCTTTTGATGAACAAGAACATTCGGAGAGTTTTATGGCTAGACTGACCTATAAAGTTAGTTATAAATCGTTCACATTCTAAAGAAAAATTCCTTATAGTTGAGATTTACGTTTTTTATACTTTACAAGGTCACTATGAACATCTGAATGATTGCTTTACATGCACAAATTTGTTGTTATTTCTTTCAAATGCAATACATATCTACAATATATTATTATATATTTTTCTATATATATTTTTTAAATTTTGATTTCATAAGTTGGTGTTATTTGAATTGTATTTTGATTGTTTATTTGGATATTATTTATATATTTATAACAACATAAATATGATGTATCATGTACAATTAAATAATCCCTCAGATGTCCTACGTAGGAGATCGAAACACAGCCCCAGGGCTATGGGAAAGCATGTAGATCGTCGCTCTAGATAGATAACTATATAGAGGGTCTCTACAAGTCTATATATTCTTTGATTTCTGACAAAAAAAAAAAAAAAACAAATTATAAAAGCTTATTTTGAAGTTATCTTATAAAGAAATACTATAAACAAAAAATAATTAAATAATTTTTTTTATTAAAGTACTAATATCAATTTTGGCTTTTGCAAAGACATTGTAATTCTATCTTAAATATATTATTGGAAAAATATAAAAGAGTACTTCATAATTTCACATTTTGGTAATTTTTGTTATATATTTTTTCTGTGACAAATTAAATTATAAGATTTCTATTGTTAGTATCTCATTAATACTGTTAAAAATGTTAATTTGGCATTCTTTTAATATGTCATGATACTGACGTAGCCATATGAACTTTTTTTTAAAATATTATTGTAAATATAATGTTTGATATGGACCATTGTTTTGAAATATTTTATCATGATTGATTTCTATTCCTATCACTATCACATGCACGGACAACCAATAAAAGGTCCAAATAATACGCTCACCAGCACTACTTTTTTTTTTGCCCCACCCAGTTTGGTGTGGTGGTGGTAAGCTCCACGTTTGTGGTGGCCTTGGCGTGGTGGAGTCCCCATGCCTGTAAAAGATAATTGATAAACACAATTAGTGTTCCGTAAAAGACAATTGATATTAAAAAAGAAATGAAAAAGAAGGAAATGGTAGTAAAGGATGTGCAGTCAAAGAAAAAAAAAAGGCTAGTAAAAAAAGACCAAGCAGATGATGATGATGATGATGATGATGAAGAAAGGGACAGAAGAAAAAGAAGGAAGAATTGACAGCTATTTGTGCTCCCTTTTTTAGTAATTAAAAATGTGTTTTGTTCAAAAAGTAATTAAAAATGTGTTGGAAAGAGAGCTTTAGTCAACAAATCAGGCTGCACACAGCTGAATGTACACCTCTATTTTCAATATATATATATATATCTGCCCATCTCCCATCTAACTAAGATCATAAATCCTTTCCGCCTCGCTTAATTTATGGATCCATCAAGAATTTCCCTCCGCCCCTTCAAGCTTTCTGATGTTGATGATTTCTTGAAATGGGTTAGTGATGATAGAGTGGCCAAGAATGTGAGATGGGATCCAATTACTTCAAGGGAAGAAGCACTAGCACATCTTGAAAATGTAGCCATACCCCATCCCTGGCATCACTCTATCTGTTTGGATGATCGATCAATCGGTTACATAGCCGTTTGGCAAGGATCGGGAGATGATAAGTGCAGGGCAAACATTGGATATGCTATAGGTGTGGAGTATTGGGGGCAAGGGATAGCCACAGGTGTATTGAAGATGGCACTAGCTAGAGTGTTTAAAGATATTCCTGACTTATTCAGGGTGGAAGCTGGTGCTTTGGTAGAGAACAAGAGGTCTCAAAGAGTGCTAGAAAAGGTTGGATTTTTGAAAGAAGGCCTGCTAAGGAAATATACAAAGTATCATGGTGAAATTAAAGATTTTTACATCTTTAGTTTCCTGTCAACAGACAAGATTTTGTAATTCATATCTAAGAATCCCTCTTTATATCATAAATCAAGTACTTTCATATTATGAAATAAATGTGGTTTTTTTTTCTTTTCCAAATCTTTATTTCTTTCTGTTTTCTTAAGGGAAAATTCTTATTTTCTCTGAATGTAGGCATGTTCGGTTTAACTGAACCGTTGGTTTCGATTTGGAACCAGTAGTTTTAGTTTAATAAAATATTCAAATTGAAACTATAACTGATTTTTACGGTTTCAGTTTAGGTTTAGAACCGACCGGTTTCGGTTTTGGTTTCAATTTAAAAGTAATTTCTTTATTATGGTCTAAAACTAGTTTCGAACCGATTATTTTATTACATTAATTTTGATTAAAAAATTAATATAACATAATGGAATAATTTAAGATAAAAATTTAATAAACAATGAAATTTATTATAATACAATTGTATATTAAAAAAAAGACTTGCACTTAATTCTTACATTTTAAAATACAATTGTATGATCGGTTTAACCGAACCGTCTAGCACATTTCTGATAACATTTAACAAAGGTAGATTAATGTTAACTTTTGACTGTATTTTATACAAATCTAGAAACTACTTATCATGTTTCTCATTCTTAAGGTGGCATGGGTAAGGAATAGGAGGTCTGTATGGATTAGTTGCCTTATGCAACTCTGGGGCTCGACTCTTATCCTCAGTTTCTTTCTCTTTAGGTTCCTCTATCACTTCATTATCACCTTGGTCACCTACAGAATCAGACACATTACCAGAAACAGAATTACCAACATTATTATCTATCACCTTACCACTTCTAAGCATTGTGATTGTCTTAGCCTACTCAAGTTGACTTGGCAATTTTCTTTTTTGATTTTTCTGTATCCGATTTGCTAACTGTCCAACTTGAGTCTCAACCTTCTTCATAGATGCCTCCAAAGAATCCAATCTTCAATTGCTTGCTTCCTGATTCTGAGCACTATCTTGAATGAAAGCATTCAAGCTATCCTCTAGTGATGGTTTCTTTGGTTGATTAGAGGACTGACCCTGAAATTGGTTTGTCCTCTAATACTACTGAAATTGTTGTTGTGGCTGCTGAAATTGCTGTTGAGGTTGCTAAAACTGTTGACTATTATCTGTCCAGGAAAAGTTAGGATCATTTTTCCATCCAGGATTGTAGGTGTTAGAGAACGGGTCATTTCTTCCTCTTGGTTGAATCCTTGCAGAGCATTGACTTTCTCTTCCTCACCTGCAAAAGAATCAACTAAAGCATTGCAAATGTTAGCTCCATGACCATAGACTCCACAAATACCACAAACCTCATGAGTGGATGCATTTTGATTTCCTCCAACTGTCAACAACTTCACTTGCTTGGTCAACTCAGCAAACTGCATTGTTAACCCTTGGTTGGGGTTCACCTCATATACCCCTGCTCTTCTTCCTCTTGCACTCTTCTGATGAGAATTGGCTCCTAACATCTCAAACAGCTCATAAGTGTCAGTTGCTGTTTTCTCTCCCATAGCTCCACCAGCTGCATTATCAACTATAGTTTGACACTGCTGTGTCATCCCATCATAGAAAAACTGATTGAGCAACTGGAGAGGGTAGTAATAGTGAGGGCACTATATCAGAAGTAGCTTGAACCAATCCCAGGCCTCATGAAAAGGCTCTCCTTCCATCTAACTGAAAGTAGCAATCTTAGTTCGAAAGTTTACAGTCTTCTAGTGGGAATAGAACTTCCCCAAGAATTTATTATATACCTCATCCCATGTAGCCAAAGAATTTGGAGCCAAAGTCATTAGCCACGCCTTTGCCCTATCCTTCAAAGTGTAAGGGAAACAGCACATCCTTAATTGATCCTCATTCAAACCTTGCAGTGGAAATATCTGAATGATAAAGTTAAACTCTCTTATGAAGTTCAAAAGATCCTCATTTGGCATTCCATTGAAGGATGGCAACTAGTTGAAATGGATGGTTTTCAGCTCATAGTTTCGTCCTGCATCCCCCAATCTGATGCAAGAAGTTGATGTGCCAATGATAGGCCTAGCAAACTCCTTCATTGCAGGCTGTCTATTTGCCATTTCTACTTTTTGCTCTTGTATTTCTTCCGTAGGAATTTATTCTTTGTTATCACTTTCCTCACTATCTTCTTATAAACTGTACTCTTCTGATTTGCTCTCAACTTGTGCTCTAGTCCTCTTGTTGATTCTGTGAATATTGTCTATGTAAGGCAATAGTTCTCCTTCTTGAGATCTCCTACCCTGCATAAATCAACTAAACACTCCAAAAGACAGTTAAAAGTACCTGCTCACTAAAAGAAAATAATGACTAAAATAAAGATGAAAATAAAAACTCAATAATAAAAATCAAAAATATATATATATATTTTGAATTGAACTTTAGAACACAATAACTAAATAAAATAAATAATAAAATAATCACACTACGCTTATAGCTTTTCCCGGCAACGGCGCCAAAAACTTGTTGTGCCTAAAATTACCCTAATAAATCTAGTTCAGACAACTACTTGCAAGTATACGAGGCTGCTGCAGTAATAGGTAAAACATCTCAAGGTTGTCTCTCAAGGAAGACTGTGTAAAAGTGATGTGATTATGAACAAAAATAAAATAATAAAAACAATTCCTAAATAGTCTAATCAAATTGGAATGATGAATATTGAAAAGAAATTAAATTAATTAAATTAAAATTAAAACAATTAATTAAGTGTGTAAGTAACAATTTAAAGGGTCTAAGATTTAGAATCCACTAATTAATAACTATGTTAGGGCAATTGACTAATTTGCCATCAAGAATAATTAAATTAGCTAGGACTAAATTAGGTTTCAAATCTAATAACTTTCGTATTCATAGATTTTATCCCTAACTAGTATTTACTAATTAATTACCAATTAATTAGGTATTGAATTTCTAATTCATACTTAATTTCCTTTTAAACTAGATCTAGTAATCAGTTTCCCAACCTAATTCAATACCTATGGTTAAACAATTATTGGCTAGATAATTGAAAAACACAATATTGTAAGTTAAAAGAATAAAACAAATAATTCAAGTCAACTACCCTAACATAGTTAATTAATTAATTTCATCATAGCCCTAGACAAAAAATATTTAGCCCATAATTAATTTAATAATCATCAATTCAATTAATATATTAATCTCAATCAACATCATCATGCTTAATTTAAAAACAATAATTAAATTAAATTAAATTAAATATTGAAAAAGGGTTGGAATACAATATTATTTTAGTCAATGAATCTTCAATCCTTAACAACAATCTTTGAAGAAAATTAATTAGAAGCCAAAAGGAATCCTTCGCATTCACCAATCTTCTACAATTGTATTTGAAAATTCAATTATACTAACTCATTATTTGTTCGCGGCGTACAGAGAAAACAAACATCAAAAGAAAAAGAACTGGATAAAAAAATACTCTCGCGCAACCTAACTCTCCATCCTCTCCTTTCTCACTTGGGTCGTGTGTGTGTGTGTGTGTATATATATATATGGAAGAGTTTTCAATGGTTATGGATCCATGGTAACCACCATAAAATTTTATGCAAATATTAAATGGTTAGAAAAAAAAAAACTTTAATTAGATATATATATTAATTAACATGACTTGTTATTGTAAGTTAGCAAATTAATTAGATTCTCTAAAAAAAATTATTATAATAATTTAGATTTGGAGTGGAGCCCATTAAATATATTTTTTTTCCAGTATTCCCCATTGTTGTCTAGGGATGGCAATGGGACGGGAAATTCCCGTTCCCTGAGGGGATTTGCCCCGAATGGGGTGGAGATTCCCTGAATTTTATCTCCATTGGATGGGGATGGGGGAAATTTCTTCCCTGTTAGTGGGGATGGGGCGGGGACGGGAAGTGTATTCCCCATCCTGCGGGGATCCCCATCCCCGTCCCCGTGGGGACCCGATATTATATTTACATAATTATTTTTAATATAAAAAATATATTACTTATATATATATATATTAACACATGTAGTAGGATTTTTAATTTTATCACTCATTTTTTGTAATTCTCTCATATCATAATAATTCTAAAGAAATTTATTTAAATACTCTCATACTTTTATGTATGCTGAATTTTTTAATGTTTTATTAAATAAAATTGCAGAAAATTTTTAATATATTAGGTGTATTTACATTTTAATTTTGTTTAGTTGATGCTTTATATATTTGAATCTATTAACATTTTTTAAAAAAATTTATTTTTATTTTTCAACCATTATTTATGAATTTTATAAATATAAAAAAATATATTAGTAATACTATATATATATATTAATAAGTAATGTATAAAAAAATTAATAAAATATATAAGTAATACTAATAATCAAAATATCTTCAATTATATATATATTGTGAGTTTAACATAAATAAAGTCTAATTTTTAAATTTTTATACATTATATTCTACTATCTAAAAGTATCAAAAATTGAATTAAAATAAGACAAAAAAAAATCAAGTGGGGAACGGTGATTTCCGCGGGGATGGAGATGGGGACTAAATTGTCCCCGTTTGTAAGGCGGGGATGAGGATGGGGATTCCCCGCTAGTTTTTTACTATTTTAAATTTTAAAATTAGGGTTATATATTATTTATTTCAAATTATTCTATTAAATTGTTCCTAAAATTACCAAACAACATAATTATTATTAATATAAATATTATGATTTAAAGTTTTATTTCAAATATTATTTAATAAATTTGTTAAATAATATATATATTTACTTTATTTATTTATTTATTTATTTTATTTAAATATATTTTTATTTATTATGGATTTTAATAGGTAATATTAATTATAATATATTACATATAATATATAATATATATTTAATTTAATTACGGTTCAACTTTGGTTAGATCCCGGTTGAACTTCTGACCCGTAACCCTTTGTCTTTACCGGTTCTAAGATCGGGCTGAGTCTGAAAATATAGGTATTCCCTTAACTTGAAGTGTTTATATATATAATTCATTTTTCACTATTTTAAGCAATAAGATGCTGTATGCGAGTTTGAATGCATCTTTTGTGAAATCAGCTTTAATTAAAAGAACTAATAATAAGACATATTTTCCAAAAATGCGAGAAAATAATTTTATTTTTTTCTCACTTGCTACTTGTAAGTATCACTATTTTTAGGGTATATTTGGACATTTGAAATTTATTATTTGAAATTTTTATATTTGAAATTTGATTGTTTGGATGGGAGTAGTGAGAATTTAAAATCCAATATTTTAAATTAATTTTTAATAAGAAAAATAATTAAATATTTA
>CATKHJ011172381.1:0-14607 GCA_949750685.1 Vernicia montana | reverse complement strand
TTTCACAGTAGGTTGAATAACATAGATATTCATAGAAATTGGGTATAAGCATAATAGTATATTAAATACTCACCTTAGCCAAAAAGAATCTCTATACTCTCTAAAGAAAATCCACAATCACCTCAATTCATCATAATCATTATGATCCTCATGAATTCTTCTAGATTGAGCTATTAACACATAAACACCCAAATAATGAAAAATGTATCAATTAATGCTATTAATCACCATATACATGCTAGACACATGATTTCTAATCATATTCCCTTCCCAAAGCATAGACTAACAACAATGGAGAAGAAGAAATTCAAAGAAAAATGAAGCCCTAACTCACCTCGTCATAAATGCTCTAACAATGGATGAAGAGTTGATTGATCAAAACCCTAGATCCTTTGGTTGGAGCAATTAATGAAGCCTTTAAGCTTTTAATGTGAGTGGGTGAGGAATTCTTGAGAGAAAATTAGGTCTGGAGCTCTGATATCTCGTATAAAATGATTTTGGGGCTCTTTATTTCTTTTATAAACCGACTTCCAGTTTTGGCCCCGACATAAGTCGCGGTCGCTACATGCTCATCTCGGTTGCTATTCTCTTTAAACCAAATTGTCCAAATTAGGCAGAAGCGTTGCGTCCCGAGTCGTGCCCACTGTCGCAGTCGTAACCTTGACTTTGCCACTACTTAGAGAAACTCATGTCTTAAAGTCATTATCTCTACTGTTCACACAGAGAGCTTTTGAACGAGCGTTTACCATGCTGAACGAGCGTTCATCCCCAATCTCCTGAATAAGTCTTGAGTAAATAAAGACCAAAGATGCAGGTCGAAGACCGAAGTCGAAGACCGAAGTCGAAGACCGAAGTCGAAGACCAAAGTCGAAGACTAAAGTCGAAGATTGAAATCGAAGACCAAAGTCGAAGACTGAAGTCGAAGACCGAAGTCGAAGGCCGAAGGCAAAGGTCGAAGGTCGAAGACCGAAAACAAAGGTCGAAGGTCGAAGACCGAAGACAAAGGTCGAAGGTCGAAGACCGAAGACGAAATGTTACTGTTCACGTGACTGTTCATTCTTTCATCAATACCAGGCAGGAGCATTCTCTACTCTTCTTTTAACTTACTCAAACACTTGTAACTCATTCAAATCATCAAACACTTATCATATAACTCGTGGCTCATAAAAATATTAGATTTACATCTAATAACTCATAAAATGAATCAAATGAATACGCACATGAACTTGTGGTATTACATTTACCATCACCTTCGGTGGGTAACTTAATATTGTATTTCCTTTGTAAGTTCTATCAAAAAGTGAAATCAGTGAAGCCATTATTCAATAAGCAAGGTCATTTGGACCCAAGCTATCTTATTGCAAACGAAATAATCTCGATTGTAATCAAAGTCATTCTATTGTAATCAAAGCCATTAGGGCCGAAGCCAATTTAATTATAATTGACCAAGATCAATTGGACCGAAGTGACTATCTTGTAATCGAAGCTAATGGGCTAACTTTATGATTGAAATAAAATGAAAAGTCTCTTATTGAATATTATTGTTATATATTGTATGTTAAATTGACAGAACACCTAACTAATGAGGGTATTTATTAGACCAAGTGTACTAGTGACTCGACTGACCGTGTCTATAAACTAAGTCAGATGTATTCTCACAGGCATGCGAAGATGTTTCTTGGACATTTTGCAGTACATGTTTGTTACAAAGAGTACATGAGTTCGCTCATAGTGCCTTCGATGGTTTATTACTTATACCGTGATAGTATATGATGGTGCTACAAACTGGAGAAACATATGGGATAGTGGTTTGTCCCACCATTTGATCTCTGATGGATAATGATGTGAGGTTCGCAGTAATATAGAAAAATAAACTCGAACTCACGAATGCATCTTTCTGTCAGTTTATATGAAAGAATATTTTGATATTTATTGTCTTTGATACTTATGATATTATATGAATTCCTATCGTATTGATTCTTATAGTACTTTAATAACTAATTCTCTTCGGTATTATGATCATTTATGAAACCCTTGTTCATAATGTATTTTTATGATTTTACTGAATTGACGGCTCACCACATCATCTGTGAATTTCAGGATTTATCTTAGAAGTTTTCAGGTATAATTTTAGAGAAGTTAGAAGATGAAGGTTATAGCCCTCGTCTCTTAGCAAAGAAGTTCTAGCTATTTATGACAAGAAAGGTATTCGAGCTAGAGTTAGAACAGAGACATAGAATATTAAGTTTTAATTGTAATATTCATAACTAATGATGAATTGTATTAGAAAGTAAATGGATTGTAAGGAAGTTTATGTAACAAAGTGATTTAAATGAATCAAATGAGGAAGGTTTTATTCTAAGTTCAGATCTATTCTTTGATGCATGATTGTTAGTTTGGCCCACATAAGCTTCGCATAGTCAAGCATGAATTTATAAGTGATTAGATCCCAGGCATATAAGGATTCTATAAGGTGATCAGTGGCCTTAAGCCTACTTATACCCTAGGACCGTCGCACCTCGATAAAACGAATATGATATATTAAGAGTAGCTCGGTGATGAACGAGGATCAAGATAAGAAAGTGCAGAAGACGGGGCGTGAGCTAAATCTTTCATTTTAGGGAAAGAATATAACTTCTCAAATTGAATATGTTTTTTTAATGCAAATAATTAGATGATTTACTATTTTTGCTATGTTATTCTAGCAATTATTGAATGTAAATAACAGACTTACAGGTTTGAATTAGAAATATAAGAACTTGTATGGTTGAACTTGTCGATTAGGTTATAAGATTAAATTTGAGCATTTAAATATGTTGAATGCGTAGGCTAGATGGATTTGATGTATGTTTAATTTTTAGAACTTGGTTCTTAAGTTACGCAAATTAATCTAATTATTTTGTATTAGAAGGCATAGGATGTTTGTTTGGTGAAATTCTATCCCTTTGAAGTTTTCTCCATTATTTGCATCACAAATGTTTTTAAAGTTTATTATAATCATTTTTACTTAAATTTACTTATATTACTTTTTTCACAAACTGAGTTATAGTGTTTAGGATTTTATTTGAGTTTTAGTATTTATTAGTATAAATAGGGTAATAAGTTAAAGATAATTGCAATTAGATATATTTTCTCAATTTCGCAAGAGATTGACATCGGAGTAAACTTATTGCTATCTACGATACGATTCATGCACTTGCAAATATTTAAAATTTGTAGAAATTTAAGGTCAAGTTTTTGCACCAACAATTTTTTGCCTTATTATTATTATTTTAAAATATTGTCCTTTTCACTTAAGTTATTTTAGAAATTAAAAACATTAATTTTTAAAATAATAGGATTAAATTGTTAATAAGGATTAAAAATAATATTAGATTTAGAATAATAAGATTTTAAAATAAAGGTCATATTTGGTAGGCCGTAATTAATGGCGTAATGAAATAAACATTACATTACGTGTTGTATTATTTTGTTTAGTTGTATAAAAAATTTTGAATGTAATGTAATGAACATTACATTGTTAATCCTCCATGCCTTAAAAAATATAATGACCATTACATCCAAAAAGGCATATATTACCCATTATATTTTCTCATTTGCTATTTTCTACCTTTTTTTATAACAAATTTTTTTATGGGTTTTTTCTTTCTTTTTGTTGCAATAATTTTTTAATGATATTTTTTGTTTTTTTTACAATAAATATTTTTTTGCATGGCTTTTTTTTTTTTTTTTTTTTTTTACAATTAACTTTTTTGAACTATTTTTTAAATTTTTTACATCGATTTTTTTATGAATTGTTTTATTGTTATTACATATATATATTTTTTAATGATATGTTTTCTGTTTTTTTTACAACAATTTCTTAATGGCCTAATTTTTTACAATAAAAATTTTTTAGTTACCAATTTTTTTTTTACACATAATTAATACTTACCCTTTCTTTTTTACAACATAATTTTTTTGGATACAAGGGAGGGCTAAACAGCCGCTAAGATAAGAAATCATAAAACTAATTTTCCTAGTCCAAGGACCTCCCACCAAATCACTGGTCATCAACAAACACACATCTAGTGGAGGAGATTGAATTTCATGGATGCCATACATTAAACTCAAAGCTTTATTCGCAAGCATATCAGCAACTTGATTAGCTTCTTTATAAACATGAATTATATTAACTCTCCAATCCCTTTTGATTAAATCCAAACAAGCTCCAACCAAATTAGCATGAATGCTTGAATACTTAACCTTCTCATTTAACCATTTAACCACAAGAGAATAGTCCATCTCAACAACCAGCTGACGAATTCCTTTATTTCAAGCTAAAGATAGATCTTGTAAAATCGCCCATAACTCAGTCCTAACAGCAAAACACAAACCAATGTTTATCACAAAACCTGCTACCCATTACTATCTCTAATCACTCACACCCCCCCCCCCCCCCCCCCTTCTCTCTCTCTCTCTCTCTCTCTCACCTGCTGTTTGATGAACACCTTTACTACACCCATTTGTATTCAAAGTAAACCGGCCAATAGGAGGGATTTTCCAACTAACTAGTTTATCCATCTGAAGGATTATTGGGCGCAAATTAAGTGAAAGCAAATTGGTGGGTGAAATTTCAAATAATTTAAAATTTCACAATACACGTCTTTAGGTCCAATAAACATTCAAGTAATTATTTTAATTAATGTGTAAAACACATGTGAGAAAAGAAAGAAGCAAGTGGTAATCATATTACCTCTTGAAGTCTTAGACCTTTGAATATTTTCCTTTTCTCAAAAGTTCCCCAAGTGTCAAGCCTCTAGTTGTCCACACCAAGCTCCAACTTCAAGTTACCTTTGGTTTTCTTGGATATTCTTGATTTCCTCTCTTGGATGTCCAAATGAAATCAAGATCTACCTTGACAAACGTTTGGTGTTTGGATTTCTTTTAGTTTCTATGAATCTAACTTTTCTTTTCAAGAAACTTTTGTTCTTTCACAAAGAACAAATGATAAGAAATGAAGATCAAGATATATGAAGAACCTTTCTTCTTTTTTTCTTTTTCTCTCTCAAGTCTTAATCTCTAAGATAGCTCTTGAAGAAGATGATAACTCCCACACTACTCTAGCAATTTTAATCATCATCCTTTTATAGCCAAAAACCCTTATTGGCTATTAGGGAAGCAAATTGATATTTGAATTGCTATTGTTAACTTTAAGGAAAAATGAAATGTCCATTTTACCCTTTAGGGTTAATGAATATTTCATTTAAGCCTTTAAGTGGAAATTACTATTTTAAGCTTAGTAGAAAATCTCTAACCCCTAAATCCATCATATGAGCTTTTAGGGTTATGGAATTTCTCTAACCCTTAAACTTCCTTTAACCATATCAAATATGGGCTTTGGCTATTTAGGGTTATTTGTTAAGCTCAAAATTAATTCCTTTTATTTATCCATAGACTTAATCAATTTAATCCTTCTCATTTATATCATATATAAATTAGGATTTAATTGATAAAGAAATCTTTGTGAATTTAAACTTCAGGACATGTTAGGATCCTTGTAAATTTAATTACAAGTTTAATCATTTTACCACTAATCAATTAATTAAACACTTTAATTAATTATTATGGTAAACATTTTATACTTGAAAAGTGAATACTTTTGGGTGTGTGACTTTCTAGGTTCATGCCTAATTAGCAATGAGATTGAGAAAATATTTTTCTCTACTAATGTAAAATTCCTATTTCACCCTTAGTCTCATAAGTCATGAGTGACATTTAGCAAAACATATCATGACTACCTAATTAGAATGAATGTAAGTGTTTGATTACTTATCCATTCCATGGACCATTGATCATAATTATCGTACACTAAAATATCTTCATTACGAAATTCCAATCTTAGTTAGGGTCATGGATTTGCCAAACCCTAATATGCTTTAATCATATATCTATATCTCGATTCTAATTCTTGATAAATTGATTCCTACTAGAAACCCTTTCTAGTGAATCTTATCTACCTCGACCAAAGATTTGATTATCAAGAATAATCAGATAGCATAGGATTTCTTCCTTATTTATTCAAGTTAATGAATTCTTTCTTGGCGATCACTTACCTCCATACATAACTAGTTAGAACCATTACATGCCATATACCTTTACATAAATAGCATCAGTATGTAAGCAGTAATAAATCCGAACCACCAATGAATGAGATACAGTGTCCCTCAAGTCAAAGGACTATATGTACAATTGTGACCAAGATAATGATTTATTGACTAGCAATAAAACTCCATGTTATCATCGTCTAACGTTACAGTTCAACTATTCATCATATTAATGCCCACAAGTTTGTATCGACAACATTTGTCAAGCAGCATGATGCTCACTGCCTCTATAATCATAAGTATCAGATACTGATTATAGAATATAAACATAGGTGATGGTCTTCTGGAATTAATAATGCCCAGTCATTATTCCTATGACCATAAACATTTAAAGTATTTGTTTGAGAGCGATCTGTCATCCATATTCTCAACACTTGAGAATAGATCCTCTTACAAAATACTAATGGACTACAAATATATATTTAATGCAATCGAACATTTTCATATAAAGAAACATATATTTATTGCCATTTGTTAAGATGTTGTTTAACATTTACATAACATATATATACAGCTCTAGGGCATATACTCTAACACCACTTGGATCACATTCTTGGACAAGGTAATCTTCTGAGTTCACATAACCCCAAATATTTGATCAAAAGAACTATTAAGCCAACCGATTTTAGCTTTAAAACCAACAGCAGTTCCACTAGAAACAAATCCACACTGCCACTTCCACAACCACCACAATGTATTAGTAAAAAACTCAGCCCAACATTTATTAAAATGCTTCGACTTGAAAGAAAAAATATTGAACTCAATCCAATCAACAATAGAGAAATTAAGTTAAGAATTAAGATCATTATTTTTTAAGAAATAACTCCAAACCTAGGATGCCGCCATACAATCTCTCAAAATATGAATGGGGGATTCATCCTTTAACTGACAAATATTACAAATTGCACTAGAATAGAAACCTCTCTTTTGTCTCTCAAGATTGCACATAACTTTTCCATGACAAATACACTAAAGAAAGGATCTGACCCTTTGAGGCATAACTAAACTCCATACCTTCTTCCACAATCTACTACTAGAGTCATTGACTAGAGGAAATTGAACTTCATAGGTAAATTTAACAAAGAAGCAGCCACTATCCGATAAAGCCCATCAAATTTTATCATCAGCCTCATCACCATCGACTTTAAGATAAAAAGCCGTTAAATGAGATAGGATATTTGAAGAAAGAAAACCCTTGAAGCTCTGACCAATCCCATCATATACCTTGAATCCAAAAGTCAGCAACCACTTTGAACTAATTCAACAAACTAATATCTTTCAAAGCAATCGAAATAAGAGGAAAAGGCATCAACCAAACATCCTGCCAAAAATAAGTAGTTTTGCCATTCCCTACTCTCATACAAGCACCACTCAAAAGGATCTTTGAAGCTTTCACAATATTCTGCCAACTGATAGAAGCATTCAGTCTTTGATGAATAGAATAGATAGACTTATCACCTTTTAAATACTTATTACCAATGACTTAAGCCCAAAGGCTATTTTTTTCCATAGTCATTCTCCATCCTAGCTTGGCTAAAAATGTTAGATTGGCTAGCTTCATGTTATGAATACCCAAACCACCATAAGCCTTAGGAGAAGTAATAATGTCCCAATGGATGAGGCTGGTCTTGTGATGCCCATTATCCTCTCCTCCCCACAAGAATTGTCTCTCTAACCTCTCAATTTCATTACACACAACTGATAGCAGTATATGTCCTAGGAGCCATATAATAGTTATGTAATAGTAGATATAAATTCCCAATGGCATTATAAATATATTCATTATGTGAAAAGGGTTTCATATTATTGAGTATAGTCCTTAAGTATTTTGTAAGAGAATATATTCTCAAGTGTTGAGAATATGAGTGATAGATCGCTCTCAAACAAATACTTTAAATATGTTCATGGTCATAGGTTTAATGACTGGACATGTGATGTCGATACAAACACGTGGATATTCATAGGATGAATAGTCGAACTGTGACGTTAGATGATAATAATATGGAGTTTTACTACTTGTCAATTATTTATCATCTAGGTCATAATATTCCAGATAATCCTTTGATTTGAGGGATAATGTATCTTAGATAAATGTAATTAGGATTTATTACTGCTTACATAGACATGTTATTCATGTACGGATATATGGCATGTGATGGTTCTAATTAGTTATATATATTGGTAAGTGATCGCCAAGATAAAAATTCATTACCTTGAGTAAACGAGGTTAAGATCCTATGCTATCTGGTTTTTCTTGATACCAAAGTTCCTGACCAAGACAGACAGATTCACTAGAAAGAGTTTCTAGTAGGAATCTAATTATATCGAGAATTAGAATCAAGATAATGACATATAATCGAGGCACATTAGGGTTTGACATAAACCATTACCCTAGCCGAGATTGGGATCTATAATGAAGGGATTCAAGTGCATGATAATTTATGATTGATGGTCCATGTGATGTTTAAGTGATCAACTATAAACATTCATTTCTAATTAGGTAGTCGCAATTTGCTTTGCTAGGCGTCACTCACGACTTATGGGACTAAGTGTGAAATGGGAATTTCACATTAGTAGAGAAAAATATTTTCTCATTCCCATTGCTAATTAGACATAAACCTATAAAGTCACACACCCAATAGTAACCACTATCAAGTGTAAAAGATTTACCATAATAATTAATTAAAGTGTTTAATTAATTAATTAGTGGTAAAAGGATTGAACTTGTAATTAAATTTACAAGGACCCTAACATGTCTTGAAGTTTAACTCTATAAAGATTTCATTTTAATTAAATCTTAATTTGTATGTGATACAAATTTAAAGGATTATATTGAAAATGCTTTGGACTAAACAAATCAAAAAATTAATTTTAAGCTTAGTGGAAACCCTAAACAAATGTGATGTGGCCTAAACCCATATGTGATATGGAAAGAGGCAATTTTGGGATTAGAGAAAGTTCACTATTCACTAAGCCCATTGGATGGGTTTAGACGTTAGAGAATTTTACACTAAGGTTAAAATGGTCTTTTCTATTTTAACTAATGAAAATAACAATTATACCCTCAAGGGATAGAATAATCATTTCACCATTTGTGAAAGAAAAGTTCAACTTTGCATCTTGGAGAATTCCAATTTTGCTTCTTTATTTTGGATGAGCCAAAATTGGTGGAAAAGTAAGACTTAAGTGTTAAGTCTTGAAGAAGAATATAAAAGCTATGAGTTTTTATATTCTAAGTAATGGAGAATTCATTTTTGCAATATAAGTAATTTTGGAGAGAGAAGTTGAGAGAGAAAAAGAAAAGATGAAGAAAGTGTTTCTTTAATTTTCTTTTAATTTTCAATTCTTTTCTTTATTTTTTATGAAAGAATAATTGCTTGCAATGAATTCACTTTTCATTTGAAACAATTAGATTAGAGATTTGTAAGAGTTGAAAGAAAAGATGAAGAAAATATTTCTTTTAATCTTCAAATTCTTTTTTTTTGTTCTTTATGAAAGAACAATTGTTTGCAATTGAAAATAGTTTAGTCCAAAACAATTAAAAGAGAAACATATCTTCCAAAGGTTTTAGTGGGATGATCTTGAATCTAATTTGGGCAACCAAGAAAGGGATTCAAGAACAACCAAAGAAAATCAAAGGAAACTTGATGGTGAAACTAGGTGTGCATGATCTAGAGGCTTCACACTTGGAGAGCTCTTTGTCAAAGAATGAAGGAACCTGCAAGAGGTAATAAGATTACTCTTCCTTTTTCTTTAATTGCATATGTGTTTTACACACAAATTAATTGATTGCTTGAAAGTAAGTTTGGACCAAAATGGGTGAAGTTAAATTTTAAATTGTTTGAAATTTCACCCCACCACCTAACTTCCGCTGCTATTGGGACCACTCTTCCTTCAACAGCAACAGGAAATGTAATTGTTTGCATGATGTAATAGGGAATAATAGTTAGCACTGATTGAATCAAAGTAGTTCTGCCCACAAAAGATAGACTCTTGGCTCTCCAACTTGAAAGATGAGCCTTAATACGATCAAGAACATGACTAAAAGAATCCTTAAACAAGCAGCCATGGACATTATTGACCCCAAGATATTTGCCTATATTTGAGGCAAGAGGAATACCCGCCATATTTGAAACGTCATTGGCAAGAGAGAAGCCAACATTATTAGAAACAAATAAACTAGATTTGGAATAATTTATTCTTTTCCCAGATAAGTTGTAAAAAAGATTAAGGCAATCAATAATAATTTTTATTTGATCTGTAGATGCCTCCGCAAACAAGAACATGTCATCTACAAAGAACAAATGAGATAACTTCAGGCCTGCAGTAGACACTTTAATCGAATGCCATTTGTTATCTTGAACCAGCTTAGAAATCAAATGTGACAAGCTCTCAATACAAAGAACAAATAAGTACAGAGATATTGGATCTCTTTGGCGAACACCCCCCCCCCCCACCCGCGCACGCGCGAGATAGAGAGACTGAATTTTTAAAGAGGAACACCATTCCAAAGGATCGACATAGATGTTGTGGTGACGCTTCCATAATATTCTGAATCCAACTATCACTGAGACCCACCTCCTCTAGAGTATTTATGATAAAATCCCATGACAATCGATCATACGCTTTCTCTAAATCAATTTTAATGGCCATTAATTTCTTCCCCAATTTTTTGACATGCATCATATGAATTATTTTTTGAAAGATAACAACATTATCAGTGATTTGCCAACTAGGAACAAAGTTGCATTGAGTTAGAGAGATGATATTCGGCAGAATAAGCTTAAGTATGTTCACCATTGTCTTCGTGATAACCTTGTAGAGGACATTACATAAACTAATTTGGCGCAGCTGCTTAAGGTACTCCAAATCATTCACTTTAGGGATAAGCACGATCAAGGTATCATTCAAAGAATTTGGAAGCTTACCACTATTGAAAAAATCTAGCACAATGGCACAAACTGAGCTACCAACAATCCTCCACAATTTTTTATAGAAAGCTTGCCTGAAACCCATCAGGCCCAGAAGCTTTCCAAGGAGACATATCAAATAAAGTAGCTTTAATTTCTTCTGGAGACACAGGAAATTTTAAATGATCCATATTAGCTTGATCAATAGTAGGGAAACCTCCACTGACAGAAAACTTATAAACAAAAGCATGATCATTAGTGTATAAATTGGAGAAAAAATTGTGAGCCATACCCTTAAGAGAATTAAGGTCTCAAACCCGTTCACCTTGCTCATATTTCAGACCTTTAATTTGGCACTTAGTGCGGTGGACAATGGTAGAAGGATGGAAGAAACAAGTGTTTCTATCACCAAAAAGGATCCAATCCTTTCTCAATTTTTGAAACCAAAGTAATTCTTCATGCTCCAAAACTAAATCAAGCTCCTTCTTCAGCTTACTTTCCAAAGAAATAAGCCTTGAATTATATTTGACACTAAGACTCTTCTGAATGCCAGCAATCCTTGCCCACAGCCTTTTTTTTTTTTTTAAAAAAAAAAACATTGCCAAAAGTAGAAGATTTCCAATCCTTAAGAGTAGTAGTCAAAGTATCAGAATTCTCCTACACCGACTTCAAAGAATTCTAATGAGCTTCAATCACCTTAGCAAAATCTGGATAAGTTAACCAAACAACTTCAAAACAGAAAGACCACTCTATACAAGGAGAATGATCTTGCTGCAGGGTTAGAAGTAAAAGGTGGTGATCAGAATGGCATCTAGCAAGATGCTCCACTGAAACCTCAGGAAAATAATTATTCCAATCAGCAGTACAGAGAACCCGATCTAAACAAGCACCTTTGTAATTAGGTCCACCAGAGCCACGAGACCAGGTAAACTTTGAAACCACGAATCCCAAATCAGTTAAGCCTTCATACAAAATCTAATTAGCAAAGGAAGATCTACGACGGTAATTGAATTTAGTTGAGTTGTTGACTTCTGAACCATTGAGGACGACATTAAAGTCACCAGCAATAACCCATAGGTGATTAAGATCCAGATAATTGTGAGAAAGATCATGCCAAAGGTTCTTTCGTAAGCTCTCGTTAGGACTGCCATAAATAAAAGAGAAAATCCAACTACTATTGACACCCATGGAAATTCGACAGTGAAGTAATTGAATATGGGTCTTAAGAATGGAGATATCCACTTTATTCTTCCAAAAAAAGCTAAATTCCACCGTTAAATCCTAGAGCTTCCACTCGAACCCATTTATCAATCCCAATCTTGTGACAAACCTCATTAGCAATGGCACCACTAATCTTTGTCTCTACCAACCCCAAAATAATTGGATGATGAAGAGAAATAAGAAGCTTTAAACTTCGAATGAAAGCCTTAGAAGCTGCCCCTTGGCAATTCCAAATTATATAGTTAATAGACATAAAAATAATAAAATTAGTAGAAGAAATAAGAGAAATATCCACAGAATAAGCCAACAAATGAAGGACATAAATTGATATGACCATTGAAAGAACACAAAGCACCTTATCAATATCAATTGACAAGGTCGTTGTCCAAGAACATCTCATCTCCATTAAGAGTCTCCAATTCATCATCCTCATCACAACTTTCATTATCTTTGCTCAATTAACTTTGATCTTCATTAGTTTTCATCTCACCGTTTGATGGATCAGAATAGTGGGGAAGGGCAACGACTTCCAAATGGTGATCTAAAGAACCCTTTTCAAGCATGGCCAAGTTCTCCAAAGCACCCTTTGGGTCTTCGCGATTCACCACCATGGTAATTTCCCTTTTATCTTTTTGGCCAAACACAACAGTGTGTTGAGAAGCAACAACAGCTTAGCTAGATTGTCCCTTACTTGGACCCTTGCTAGTTTAGGCTCCATTTTGATGTGAGGATTCCATTGGGTGGTCATAAAATAGATGATCTAGTGGCTTAGCAAATTAGACCTGCACATTGGGCCTCCTCCCTCTGCCCCTCCCAGTATTTGAAAAACTATAGGCCTCCTTATTAATCCTTGGCCCAGAATGGGCCTGTCCATCGATATTAAAATGTCCTTCATCATTCACCCCTTCATCTGCTCCATCTTCATTTGAATCCAGCACATTAAACCTAGACTGATTATTATCAGCATACTCCCTTTGATTCCTAGGTTTACCATATGTTTGACCAGAGCCCCCCATCGTTGCCTTAGAGTTAGCAACTCTACCCAAGATATTCGCTCTAGAATTTGAATCCCTGAATTTCCTCCTAGATTTTCTCTAAGCTAATAACCAAAGACCAAATCGCACTAGAATTTTAGGATTGCCTACCTCTTTCTTCCTTATCTAATCAGGATCAGTTTCAACATTACCTTCATTCTCAATAGATTTTTCCGCCGGCGGAGGAGCCTTCTCCAGAGAATACTCACTTGTATGCCCATACTTTTCACAATGGAATCATATCAAATGGAGACCTTCATACTCAATCTGTCAAACTCTTCGTCTCAACTTAAACTTAGAGAGTAGAGATTTGTTAAGGTCAATTTCAATGCAAATTATTGCAAATTTTCCTCTAGATATGTCACTTGTGTTTGTAGCCCAATATGAACTAAGAAGAGGGGTTGAATTGGTGGGTAATTAAAAATTTAATTGAGTGAGAAAGGAATAATATAAAGGACACAAGAAATTTATTGTAACACCCCAGGCATCCCTAAATTGCTAAAGACTTGGAGGTAATTTGGAACTAAATTAGATGGAGGAATTGAAGGAGAAAATAGAAGGAAAAGGTTCAAAACCTTAAATTAAGCATGAGTTTGGAAATCGATATGCTAAGCATGAAATTGTCAGACTCTGACTCGCAATTTTTCATTGATATCGATTCAAGAGAAATTCATGGAAATATTATTAAATAGGATATTGGTTATGTATTATATATATCACATATATATCATAAAATGGACAACATTAACATAGGTTCAATCATGGACTAACTATGGTCTCAATTCCTAGCCACAAGAAATGAGTTATAGCTCAGGTTAATCAAATTACAAGCATGAATATACAACATTTGAATCTTCATGCTCCCACTAGACATCTTGATAGGTTGAACATCTTATTGTTCTTGCATCTCCATATCACCATATGTACATTTGTAACCTTGGCATTCCAAGGTGAGAATAACAAAACAAAAGAGCTATAAAGGCTCAATGAATTTAATTATATCTAAGCAAGTAATTAACTTTTAATTACAAACCCATAAAAGAAAACATACATTATGATTTCTTAGTCCATGATCAACCATTCATGCCTCTCATGCAAACAACAAACATAAATATACAACATTTGCAATTTATCGATATGTTGCTCGTTTTTGGAACATTTTCAAAAGTCATTTAGAATATAATATATTCATCATTTCTATAATTTGAAATCATATTTTAAGTTATAGCATTTGATTGATTGTACAAAAGATTCAAAACATTTTTGAAAATTTTAAAATTGCATTTTGACCCATGG
>CATKHJ011172118.1:0-20599 GCA_949750685.1 Vernicia montana | reverse complement strand
CAAATTCATTATCTTTTATACTGTCATATATAACTATCAGGTTCATTAGATATAAAGTTTAGGTTTATCATATATCACATACAGATTCATTATTTTTTGCTATCAGATTCATGATTATAAATTAATACTAAATTATCTATTTTGTTTTTTTATTAATCAACAACTAGTTTTGTTATTTCGATTAAATAGAATTCAAAGTAAGGGTATTGATTAAAATACAATTTTCAATAATATCATATATGACTGATCAACAAGTGAGAGATAGATATAAAGAAGAACTGAAAGCAGAAGATCTAGGTAAATGAAGAGTAGCAAAACGTTTGCAATACCTAACATTAATAGAAGAAGAAGAAGAAGAAGAAGAAGAAGAAGAACATAAGCAAAAGAAATTATGGTTTGAAAGAATTAATTGCACGAAAAAAACGATGAATAGTAAAAGAACGATTTTGATTTAAAAAAAGAAAAAAAGAGGCAGCTTATTTTTTATTTGAATGAAACGTAACAGCTACCGACTCTGATGGACACAAACAGTCAACGAAATGAGAAAGAGCAAATATAAATAGCCATAGTTTTGAAATTTCGCTGCTTTTTTTTTCCCAATTGATTCAGTAAAAAAAAAAAAAAAATGGAAGGTGATACAGATAGAGGGAAGGTGAGGGCATTGATAGAGAAAGCCACTAATTCCACGGCGGCGGAGGTGGACCCGCGCCTCCTCAAGGCTATCAAATTAGTGGTCAGATATTCTGATTCGGAGCTCCGACTCGCTGCCCAAACTCTAATGGATCTCATGAAACGCGACCACTCTCAGGTCCTCACTTATCATATTATTATTATTACTACTTTTGATTCATATTGTTCTAATTTATGTTTGGTTGATTTTTCTTTTAAATTTAAAATTAATTAATTTCAATCGAACAGGGCTTTCTAGGGTTTGTAAGTTAGGCAAATTGATTGATTATTTGAGGTTTATTAACTTGGGTATTCTTTATAATGATAAAGTTTGTTTCTTTGTCAGATATCTTCATTCTTCAGTAAAACTATATGCTCCCAATTTCCATTTAGATGTGAATTTTTGTTTTTGTTTCTGTTTGTTAAGCTCCTAAATGGTTTGATTATGATTGTGTTTGTAGGTTAGGTATCTCACACTTCTCATAATTGATCAACTTTTCATGCGATCGAAGCTTTTTAGGAGACTTGCTGTTCAAAATTTGGATCAGCTGTTGAGTTTAAGTGTTGGATTTAGAAGGAATCTACCGCTTCCTGCTCCACCAGCTGTTGCATCTGTTCTCCGTTCAAAGGCTATTGAATTCTTAGAGAAGTGGAATGCTTCTTTTGGGATTCATTACAGACAAATTAGGTTGGGTTTTGACTACCTTAAAAACACTCTCCGCTTCCAATTTCCTAATATTCAGGCAAATGCGGCACGGGTTCAGCAGGAGAGAAAGGAAAGAGAAATGAGGTCGAAAGAGATTTTACAGAACAAGTTTGAAACACTCAAAGTAAATTTATCTTCGATAAAGGAAGAGATACAGTCAACAATAGATGAGATTGGAGAGTGTTTAGAAATTGTTTGTACTGAAAAGGAAACTATGCTACTTGGTCCTTTAGATGATGAAGATTTTGAAGAGTTCCGTTTTTCAGAATTATGCCAGATACGGCTTGATTCATTGAGAGAAGGGGAAAAGATTCATGAAAACAGTGAGAACAAAGTGATTTTTGATGCACTGAGAGAGCTGTACAAGGTTCTAGTAACAAAGCATCTGGTTTCAGTCCAAGATTGGATATCTGTTCTCATAAGGGTTGAAGTAGTAGATAACAGATCTAGAGATTCCATGCTGAAGGAATTCATTGATATCCAAAAGCGTCTTCAATCTGTGAAGAAGAAATGTGTAGAATCAGGTTGTGCTCTTCCAGACACTTCAAAGCGTGAAAAAGATGAGGAAGAAGATTTTTGGGAGGAGGGTAAAATTGAATCAATAAAAGTTGAGAGTTCTAATGCATCCCATAAGCGAAATGAAAATTTTGATTTGGCTTCAACTTCTGGGGAGGTGAAAAATGAAGCTCCTAAAAGCAGTAAAGGGAAGGCAAAGCCACAGGCTTGTGAACACAGTGGAACGAATTCAAACTCACTTAAAAGTAGGCTCTTAGCTGAAGCTCCAGTTATGAAGAGGGGCTCTTTCTTGGATAATTGGGGTTCAAATAGGGATGTTTTGTCCAACTACAGGGGCTTGGAGCTTGAAAGTCACTGGGGTAGGGTGGACTATGATGCAGTTATTCCAGCAGAAAAAATTGCAGAGCTAAGCATTCGTGCAACTATTTACCAAGAAGAGCAAGTAGAAATACAGCCATGTCTTGCTCCATTGCGCAAAGGTGGACTTTGTCAGAGAAGAGATGTGAGAGTTTGCCCTTTTCATGGGCCTATCATACCCCGAGATGATGAAGGAAATCCTATCAATCAGAGCACTTCAACAAGTGATACAACTCTTGATCCTGATTTAGTAGAGCAATTAGCAAACCAAGCTATAAGGAATGTTCGGGATAGAGATAATGAGGAAGCTAGGAAGAGAAAATTGGATAAGAAGTCACAAAAGCGTGCTAAGCTTGCAAAGATTCGAGAACATAACGAAGCAGTTCTAAGGGATGCTGCATTAGCTTCAACTTCAAATTCTGCATTTGATGGGGACAATGTGGAGACAACCATTGGGGGCAGTTTGTCGGCCAGAAACAAAAAGGAAAGCCTTGCATCAATGCTGCGTAAGAAAGAAACCACAAAAGATAGATTAGCTCAGAGACTTCTGAATACCCAGGCAAGGGATGCAACAGTAAGGCAGCTTACACTTGGTGATGATGCAAATTACAGAGAAGCATTCCCAAATCAATGGTAGATGCAATGACCAAGGGATTGCAATTCGAAGCTGAAATCAAATGTTCCTTGACTGAATATACATTTGCTTCTTTTACTCCATAATACATTATATATCTGCTTATATTCCTCTCCAAAAATAAGTAAAAAAAATCTTGTCATCACGATGCATAAAGGGAAAATCTTGTCATCACGATGCATAAAGAGAAACCATGCCTTTTTGGGGATTGGAAGGATTAGTTGTAGTGCCAAACCCCTTTTAAATGTTTTTGTAAGTCTCCTTTATAATCCTTTTCTCTTTCCCTCTTTACATTCTCTCGGAAAATTGACTTGTAATGAGATTGGGGCTGTGATGTGAAACCTATATTAAATTTGCAATTTAGCTAGCTATTTATTTATGAACATGCTAGCTGCAATTCTGTAGCCTTCTGATTTGTCCTGCTATTAAAAGCTGGTAGTCATGGTCCAAAGTTCAGCTTGATTCAAAATCAGAATCATCCCAGCTGCATATTTCATATTCTTCAAGCACTATTTGCCTCAATATCATCCCAAGATGCATCCCATTGAATGGATATTCGGCTCTAGTAACTTGAATTCTGACCCTGTAAAAATCACCAGCAAGGCAGGAGATATTTATATATTATTTTTATTCTTTATAAAAAATTTGTTTATCTTTTCTTATTTGATAAGAGTTTGATAGAAATGCATCCTTGTTTGTTTTATGAATTTTTTATTTTTTATTTTGATGTTTTTGTATTTCTATCAAGCATACAAGCTTGCTTTTAATTTGTGTTAAAAGGGTTATACTAAGACAAGGTGCTTTATTCATTTAGTTTTTTACTGCTGATTTTTAGTGCATGGATGTTTATTACTGATGTCTAAATATTTGATTAAGGATCTTATTTAGTCTTTTTTTTTTCTTTTGCATTTGATTTAAGTGCTAGTGCCAATAATACTTGAGCTAATTTCTTTAATCGTTCTATTCTTGTTTTTGCAGGCACTTGAGGATGCAATTACTAAACAACTGGAACTTCTGGTCTATAGTGGAAATCGAAAAGGAAATGTAGAAGTATGTTGGATTTTTTCATGATATTCAGACATTTGTAGAGTAATAATAATTGCTCTACGAATGAAGGATGAATGGCCTAGTAATTTCTATTATTAGATTGTGAGTGAGTCACTAGTGACTGGACTTCTTGTCGCTTAGCAGACTGAATCTATATAGCTTTTCCGACAATATTGCTTGGGATGTTGTTTACTTCTATTCTGATTCAGCTAGCTGCTGTTGCGGACGCCTTTTGTTCTTTATTTTGGGTGGCAGTTGTATTCTTTACTGAGCTCTTCTTCTCCTCCTCTTTTATCAAGAGGAGGGTTATCTCCTGCTATTCACTAAACAAAACTTCCTCGTTGCAGGAGATGAGCTTATAGAGAATAAGTTCACATAGGCTAGTACTTAAACGATGCTGGCATTAAAACTTTGAATACTTTCTTCTCTAATGCAAGGTGACGTGAGCACAGGAGCATGAGGGAAGAGTCTGCACTGGTTCATGAGAAAACCTTATGAGGCAGATGTGAGTTCGATGGTATGGTGGTTATATAATCGGAGCTTTGCTCGACTCACAAATCACAATGGCTGCTGAACAACCCTACTGCATATTTCATTTTCCTACTGCAGGGTCATAATTGTAGCTTTTGATCGTTTCAATTCGAAGACGGACAAATGCTTGCAGTTAGGTTCTTAGACCTGTTCGTGAATCAAGCCGTGGTCTCAATTCATGAAGGACATTGTGGATCCAGCTAACCGAATCGTTAAATTTTTCAAATTTATACTAGCACTTACCCTAGACTTTCTGCCTTGGAATTGTATTTATTACTGTTTTGTTTTTGGAGTTGAATGATCATATAAACTTTCTTTTTGATATGTTGGAATATAAAATGAACTACCAACAGGGATAAATCTCTTTCCAGTTTTTTAACATTTTTTGATAAATTTTTAATTTATTTTTATTACTTTTAAACATATAGATTATATTGATATAAAAAAATTACATAATGTAAATAATATATATGTTCTGATAAGGTGCAACTATTAACGCAACTTTTGAAAGGATTTTTTATATTACAAAACTACCTCTCTTTTTGTATTTTTTTTCAAATTTTATAGATTGGTGCATTGGGGATGGAATATTCGAATTAGGATTTATTGCCTAATGAAAAATGCACTATTAATAGGCTATGCTTGTAAGTGTATTACAAAGCTACCCATCTAAAGTAAAGGTGCAATGGAGTTTTAATTTTAATACTTGAGCTCCACTTCAATGAATATTCAAGATGCTCCAATTTAACTCAATTCGACTTGAATGCTATTAAAAAAAATAATAATTTGGGAGTGCTTGAATAAATTTCGAATTGATAAATTATTTTGAAATATTATTTATAATATAAAATATATTTAAGATTATATAAATATTTAATATTTAATTATTTATAATATAAAATGTGCTTCAGATTAGTTGAATTAATTAAATTTTGTTAATTGTTGAATCAAATAATATTATATTATTAAAATAAATTAATAAATTAATATATATATATATATATATTATCTCTCTAAGCACCATCCACCTTTCGTCTTTTTTTTTTTTTTTTTTTTTTTTTTTTTTTTTTATCTTCCATCTTTTTATAAATTTTATTTCTTTCATAAAATTATGAATTAATCATTATTGCATTAGAATTCTTGGGTTAAAAGAGAAAGGAAAACATGATTTTTGTTTAGGAACATAAATTTTTATTTTGAAGCATAAGTTATGATATAAAGAAGAAAAAAGTTGAAGTTCTTAAATTGAAAGCGAGAAAAATGAAAAAAAAGAAAAAGCATAAAAATAATTTTTTAAAAGTGAAAACTATGTTATAGGAAGAGAAAAAAAAAATATATTAATATATTAATATAATTATTTTGTTTTAGTTATGAATGTAATATTATTTTGAATTCTAATTTTAACTAATTTTTTTTATTTGAATATGAATGCAACTAAAATTATAAATTGGATCAAAATTGACAAAATAAAAGTTTTTGACAATTGAAAAAATGAAAATTATAAATTGAGATAAAATTGACAAAATTAAAAGTTTTAGATAATTTTTTTTAAGTTATTAACATGTATAATTTTTAGGTTTAGGGAAGATTTTGAATAAAAAAAAATTATTAAAAGTTAATTAAAGTTATTTATATATTAAGGTGTATAAGTTATTAGATATATAAAAATAAAAATAAAAATAAAAATAAAAATAAAACTGCTGACGTGATAGTTTTTCATTTAAAAGAAAAAGAGAAAGGGCGAACTGGCGAAGGGAGAAGGGAGAAGGCACAGTTATATTGGCCGCCACCGTCTTCAACTACAGTTGTCACTCAACAGCCAACGGCCTCCAGTTCTTCGGTTCTTCAATTTCCAATTTCAGATAACATTTAAGATTAACAGTTGCAATTTTTTGTTTACTTATTGAATCTAATAGAATTTATGGCAAGTTCTTGAATAAAAGGACGATGAGGATATAATGCGGCTGATCCACTGGTTTGTTACTGCCCAGCTAATTGCTGCTGCTGGCGGTTCCATAGCTGGATTTGATTTTTTGCCTTACTCATCTGAGTCTTTCACAACTCCATTTTTTAGTCTATTATCTGCTCAAAATCTTTAATATTTCAAATTATTATTCTCTGTCTCTTTTCTTTATTGCATGTAATTTCTGTTTTGATTTGCTCATTTAGTTTAGAGTAGCATTTTATGAATGAGATTGTCAAGTAATTTCAAAGAAGAAGCTTATTTGAAAAGGATTCCTGGTCTCTGACTAGTGAAATCTAAGTTTAACTCATCTCCTAGATCAACTATATTGGTCTCTTGATTTCATTGTTTTGAAAATATCATAATCCTATGTTTGGATGAAAAGATTTCAAATAAGGGGATTTGATATAATGGTACATTAGGTTTCTATTTATTCTATTTCTAGTTGAATAGGAATTACCCAACTTAACGTGGATGTACATAGTTCCCCACAGGACCTACGGTGTTCCGGAAGCCAACTCAATCCATATGTTTAAGTTTGTTTTCACCATGCTTTGGGGCTATTGAACTGTTGAAGAAGATGGTGATTGAATTTATGCATCTTCAAATCCAAGGTATGCCTCTTCTTCCTCTTTTACCTTTAGGGTCTTCTTCTAAAGCTATGCATTTATGTTTACCAAAAAAATTTAGTATTATTTTTTGTGGCGTGTATGCATGATTTCATTTCATTTTTGTCATGCTTGTGAGTCTTGAGACCCTCTCAATTGTTAAACTTGTATGTGGTTCTTTTTTAATTAATTAATTAATTTATTTCAATGGGGGTAGATTTGTCTTCTATGAAGGACAAGGATATTTGAGTATAGAAATGGGCAGATTGGAAACTGATGAATAAAGCAGGTACTTATGATAAATTGCCACATCTACATGCCTCCTGGCGCAGCACTCTGGTTGTGCCGAGCTTCTGTGATGTGTCTTTATGAATAAAGCAATTATCTACTGACTGATTCCTTTCTGGCCTAAGATTTCTTTGATTTGCTCATTAATTTTAGTTGTGATACAGATAGGTTAGAGTTGGATTTTAAGAATGAGATTAGTAAGTAATTTCGGAGTTTCTTTGCTACAAGAAGGTTACTAAATGGTGAAACCTTGGGTTGAATTATCTTTTTGAGGTTTCTAAAAGCCTGCCATTTGGTGGAAGACAAACTTCTGATTTGCAGGTGATCCATGTAGGTTGATCTCGTGATTTTATTGTTTTAAAAATATCATAATCCTATGTTTGAATGGAAGAATTTCAAATATGTGGATTTGGATATGTTTATAGTTTACTTCGTTTGAAAATGAGCACATCCTTTAATTGATTAAATTTATGAATGTGGATGACAACTTATTTGAGGTAGATTTGAAATTACACCTTTTATGGATTTTAGTTTTGTGCACATTAATAAATCTAACAAACATTTCAAAAAGAATTGGAATGAGACTTAATGCAAGTCTATGGAATGGCAACGATTAAAAAGTTTCAGTTTCTAACTCTAACATAAGAGGCTAGAGCTCAGAGTGGTGAATAGATGGAATAGGAATTAGCTTCTAATATAGGCAGTGGATGAGCTAAAAGAAAATCCCTGTGGACTTGAAAACTAGAAGCCTATATATATTTCATTCAGATTTATTGTTTATTTTTTTTTAAAGACAATCACTGTGGACTTGAAAACTAGAAGGTTATAGCTACTATATATGTACCATCAAGGTAAAAGTTAGAAATAAATTTATAATTTGCTGACAGTCCGTTATAAAATTTATTAAATAATTTTAATAAATTATTTAATAATTTGGGACAGTCTCATAACCTTAGAGGCCACATTCCATGAATGATTCATTTTCTTTATATCCTCCCATTGCAACAACTCCCCTGGTTCTTAAGATTTGACAAATATCAATTTGCTCTGTTTACCACACATTCACAATTGAAGCGTATTAGCAAATATAATGCAGATACATGGAATTAATCCTAAAATTAGTGGCAGGATTTTAGGACTAATTTCATAAGAAGATTTAGAGAGTTTTGACTTGGTGGGTTCGGAGTGGAGCTCGTTAAAGGGAGCCCGTTTCTCTTTAACCTTTCTTAATGGGCCTAAATGTCAACTATGTATCCTATAGGGTATATGTCACTTATCCATTTCACTAAAACCCAAATGATTTATTGGCTCCACACCAAATGATACATGGATCTTACTTCACTATATAATAACCGCCTATCATTGATCACTATAAATAGCTCTTTACACAATTCATTTTGGATCTTTTCAGTCTCATTTGAAATCTTTTTTATTCTCTTACCCTCACCTGCCACCTGACCTTTGAGTTCATTAAGACTACCCTCTCCTCCCACGCCCTCTCTATCTTTTCTCTTCTCAGTGTGCTGCTCATGTGTAACTTTGTCTCTCTCCTAATTATTTCAAAGAACCCTCATCTACATTTGGCTACTCCACTGAGTAATGGCAATCTCAAAGAAAAGGACATGATATGTGTGATTTTGTTGTGTAAGTATTCATTATAGTTTCACTATTTTCATCACATGAAAGTCGAGTAATTCAAGCAACAATTATGATGAAGATCAAAATTTCTATGCTTCCAATTAATATTATTTGAAATCTATTAAAATGTTTATCCTCGCAGAAGAGTTATCTGTGAGCATCAGATTATTTAGTGCTCATTGCTCACTTAACAGTCTCCTACAAGACACTACTAACCTCTCAACACTTTTGCATACACTTCAGGAATTTCTCCAAGGTATTTCATTAGCGTGTTGTGGCAAGTATGGACGTATCATGGCCAGCAAAAGCAAAAAGCAAGATGTTATCAACATTCTCCATCTCAGATAGTGTTGGAGTTGATAAGATTTTTATTTTAGAAGTTAAGTTAGATTAGATATTTGTATTTATGTAATCAAAGTTAGAAAAGTTGATGTGATTGGTTTTGGTGAAATGAGTGATAATCCTTGTTTTAAGGAAGGAAAGTATGGCTTGGGTATGGTCAAAGTATGCTGTGTTTTGTATCTTTATCTCTATAAAAGGGAACTGGTGTGTGTGAAAAACGTATTGGGAAAGGAAGAAAATGAAGAAGAAAAAAAAATAATTCTGGTTTCATTTATGTTTCTGTTACATATTTTCTGCAGAATTTTGGTTGCTTTATATCTTTGTTTTCTGCAGATTTGTTGTTCTAAGTTTTCATGTTTATGTTTCTATGTTTGAGCTTCTTTTCTTCCTTCAAAAAACCAACATGGTATCAGAGTCCAAATGATCTTTGAGGGATCTGTTTGTGTTTTAAAAAAAAATGTTTTTTGCTGTGTTCAAATCTCTGTTTTTGGTTTATATAAATGATTTTTAAGAGACTTGTTTCTTATATTTGAAAAAATCAATTTTAGAGTTTTAAGTTGTTTGTTGAAGATGGAGTATGATTTCATCAAGTTTATTCATGAGATCAATGGTTTGAATTTCTTTTTTGTTCCTCAAATGAAAAGGAGCAAAAAGAAGAAAAAACAATGTTTGTTGACTTTGATCTCTGTTTTGTGTTGTTAAAAAAAATGAATGAAAAATGTTGTTTTGAAGGGACCGGTAAGTCTAAAAACTGCAAATACAATCAAAATTTGTTGTTTAAGGAACCAACATGTCCTTAAACTGTAATCTTTGAAAGAGACCTTCATGTCTTTAAACTTAGAGTTTGATGTTGAAGATCGGCATGTCTATAATTTGCAAATTGATGGAAGAGACTATCAAGTCTATAAACTGAAATTTGAAGGGACCATCAAGTCCATAAATTGAAATGTTGTTGAAGGGACCTAGGCATGTCCATAAAATGCTGAAAATTCTCTATTTAATGTTCACTTTATGTTGTTGATGTTGAAGGGACTTGTGCATGTCCATAAACTGCTGAAATTTTCTGTTTGATATTCATTTTTGTTGTTGATGATAAAGGAAGAAAAAGAAAGAAGAAAATTTGATGTTGAACCTATAATGCTGTCAAAGAAGAAAGTTTTATCTTAGGGAGGAGTCTTCTTGTTAGTGGAGAGCTCACCATCAAAAGAAAAAAGAAAAAAAAAACAGAGATAATGATCAAGAAAATGAAACTTAGAATAATTGAAACTTCAACAAAAATCTCATTAAGGAGGAGTGTTGGAGTTGATAAGATTTTTGTTTTAGAAGTTAAGTTAGATTAGATATTTGTGTTTATGTAATCAAAGTTAGAAAAGTTGATGTGATTGGTTTTGGTGAAATGAGTGATAATCCTTGTTTTAAGGAAGGAAAGTATGGCTTGGGTATGGTCAAAGTATACTGTGTTTTGTGTCTTTATCCCTATAAAAGGGAGCTGGTGTGTGTGAAAAACGTATTGGGAAAGGAGGAAAATGAAGAAGGAAAAAAAAAAATTTCTGGTTTCATTTATGTTTCTGTTGCATATTTTCTGCAGAATTTTAGTTGCTTCATGTCTCTGTTTTCTGTATATTTGTTGTTCTAAGTTTTCATGTTTATGTTTCTATGTTTGAGCTTCTTTTCTTCCTTCAAAAAACCAACGGATAGGAACCTTCCGCTAGTATCTCACTACAAGAAATTCACAATTTACTTATGAAAAAATATATATAATTAAATTCTGTTGGTAATTGCTTTTACCGACGAAATTTTTCGGTCGGTAAAAAGTTTGTCAGTATTTTGTTGTGTTTGTTGGTAAAAATAGTAATGAAAAATTCCACCTGAAAAAAAATAGCAAATTTATTTAAAATATTCAAAATTTAAAATATTTCATTGGTAATCCGTCGATAATTATATTTTTAATATTTAAAAATTCCGTCGGTGTATTTAAATTAAAATGAATTTAAACTAATAAAATTACTAATTTAACTAAATAACTAAAACTTAAAATGAAATTATTAATTTAATTATTTTATTTACTAGAATTCTCTTAAATAATATGCATTCCTTCCCAATGCCTCCTAATGTGTTCTTGTGTGACCATATCTGACCTCTGCATACCTTTTGACTGCATTTGTGTTCAGGAAATCTTCCATCAAGAAAGCCAAGCATCTCTTTACTTTCTACCAATCCAATGATTGGCCATTTATATAATAGGAAATTATATTTTATCAATTTTAAGGATATAAAATTCACTATATTAAGAGTTGATGGATAGGGATATTTTTGAGGAAGAAGAAGCACTGGCCATTAGGGCTGTAATCGAATCGAGTCGAATTTTAACATGTTCAGGTTCGGCTCAATATATTTTTTCCGAGCTCAAACTCTGAATTGAGTTTTGGATCGAGTTTGAAATCATGTTCAAGCTTAACTCGTTTAAACTCGAGCGGAGCTCGAGCTCAGCTCGTTAATAAATTATAATTTAGTTAAATTCGAGTTCGATTCGTTTTAAAATTTGTTTATAATTTATCAAAATATTCAACTTGCTAAATATTTATTTCTAATAAAATAATTATAACAAAAATACTTAAAACTAATATAAAAGCAAAATCATCCAATTAGTAAAAAAAAAATCCAATCATAAAATTGAGCATTACATGTATTACAAAGATATTACTCCCTTTATTCCTTTTTATGTGTCGTTTTTTGTTGTTTCACAAAGATTAAGAAATAATTAATTACGTTAAGTTCCAAAAATAAGATGACTAAATTACCCTTATTGATTTTAGAGTAACGGATAATGTGTATTAATTATAGAGTAGATGATAAGGATATAATTGGAAAAAAAAAATTAAAGTTTTATCGGTTTCCTAAAGTGACAGATATTTTGAAAAAAAAAATTCTTAAAAAATATCAGATAAAAAGAAATGGAGAGAGTAATTAATAAAAAAGATATTTTTAAATATTAGAATATTAGATTACATAATAAGGAAATATTATATTATGTTAATCAAGAATGTTTATATTTTAGTCAAATTGAATTACCAAAAAATTTATAAGAATATTAAAATATATTTTTTGGAGTGTTAAAATTATTAAGTTAATAATAATAATAATAATAATAATTAAATTGTTCACGAACTTATTATCGAGCTGTTCACGAGCCTGTTCGTGAGCTTATTATCAAGCTGTTCACGAGGTTAATCGAGCCGAGTTTTGCTTTGCTCAACTCGGCTCGTTTATTAATCAAGCCTTAAAGTAAGGCCCAAACTTGACTCATTTATAAAACGAGCTGAACGCGAACGAGTTTTTATCGAGCCGAGCACCGAACCGCTCACGAACGACTTGACTCATTTGCAGTCCTACTAAACATGTTGATGAGCTCTGATACCATATATGAAATTTAAAGATAAAAAAGATTGAATACCAGAGTTTTAAGGCTCTCAACTCTAGTACTTTGAATTTCTAATATGTTTAAGTACTTAATTATAACACATAATTGAGTCCAAGATAAGTTTACAACAGTTTGAAAAATAAATTATCTAGAGATAATTAGGCCTATCTCTTCACATTGGACAATTATCTTAATTAAGTAGTTGAGCATGATCCTCATATCCAAATCACTTCACATTGCTTGGTATATATGGACTTATCTCCAGGTGAGCGATCATCAAGTGCTAGTGCATGATCATTTCTTTTTATAACTAAAGGCCAAATCAGACTTGGACATAAACTAAAATACAAACCCACAAAATATCAAATTCAAATAGACAGATAACACTTACAGTAATTTATTGTCCTTAATGAACATATTATTAGACTTGGAATTGATGTGGTCGAAGATGAATTGGAAGCCCTTGAGATGGTACTAGCAGAGGATCATATCTAAACTTCTCATTAGGGTTGAGTAAATCCCATTTGAATCTTATAATAATATTATGCAAGAAAACAAGAATTTCTGCACGAGCAAGTTCATATCCCAAGCACAATCTTGGCCCCCCTCCAAATGGAATATATGAATAAGGAGTAGGTCCTTTTTCTTCAAATCTTGAAACATCAAAATCTTCTGGATTTTGAAAATGAGATGGATCTTTGTGTGCTGAACCAATGCTCAAATACAACTAGCAAATTTAAACCCAACAACAAAGAGTGAATGACAAATTTATATATAAGGAAGTATATGAACTTTTAGTTATCTTTAGAGACATGTACATTCAAATCATATGTTCGTTATTTTACAAGTATATCAAAAACTTTGTATTTGTGTTCCATTTTGCAAGTTTTATACTTTCTTCTTTAAAATTTTAAAATATAAATATATCTTAATGCTTAAATTATTATATTATAAAACATTTTTGTCTTAATAAAATCTTATATTTTTCATTGATGGTCACATACCATTAAAGCAAATCTCAAAAAATATATATTTTTTATACTAGTTGGACTCCCGCGTGCACGGTAAATAAATTTAATAATTTTATTTTCATATCTTAAATATTGATTTTAACAAATTAATATATAAAAATATACTATTTATAAAAATAATAGTATAGATTTATAATGTATAATTATTTTTGTCTTTAAAATTTATAAAGAAAATTATTATCCACAAAATTTAAATTTTTAAAATTTTTTTCTGAAACATAAATAATGAAATTTGTCTCAATTATTTTGAACTTATAAATATTTTATACCAATTAATAATAATAAAGCATATTAAAATAAACAATTATTGTAAATATTTGCATAAGATTTAATAAAGGAAAATATAGTATATCCTCAATATTTTATTTAAAAACCTATTATATCTTTTTCTATACATATATGTCTTTATTGCACTTTTATGCTTCTATATTTTATAATCAATAGACATGGATATGAAATTTTGAATTTTTTTATTCGAATTCTTCATTTGCCACGTTAAAATTTATTTTTTCCATTCTTAATATTTACTAAAATAAAATTTCATTATTTTAAACTATAAAAAATATTATATAGAAATAAGAGTTAGATAAAAAATTTCTACTTTTGAGATAAAATAAAATGGAATATATAAAATAATTAAGAACTTTTCCCTTGCATGCAATCAAATTGTAAATAAAAAATGAAATAAAATGAGAAAAAAAGAGAAATTTATAATATTTAAAATTTACAAATATTTTTTTAATGAAATTTTTATTAATATATATATGACTTCTTTTTAAGAGAAAATTTTAAGCGAAACTTGTCCACCGCTGTGACATATGAACTAGCCAATAGCAACAAACCTTTTAGTGAAACATAAAAAGAAATCTTAAAAAATGACATTTTAAGCGAAACAACATGCATAAAAATTCCTTGCTCTTTCACATGCTAATAGGTTATATTAAATACTAACAATTTATCTACGTAATTAATAGAAAATAATAATTGTAAAGTTGGGAAACTGTATAGGGTAAATAGCTCCAAAAATCACTAAATTTTAGTGATATTTTCAATGTGGTCACAAAAGAATTTTTTTTTTATCTGAAAATATCTAAATTTTCAAAATCTTTTTATTGGGAGGTTACAAGCCGGAATTTCAGCCGGAAATGATTACGTGAATTGCCATGTAAGCATTTTTACCTGACTTAGCCACGTCAGCATGTTACATATGATTGCCACATCCCTCAAATGCCTCATTTTAAAAAATTAAAAAATTAAAAAAAGAAAAAGAAATACTCCACTTAAGAAATCATAAATCAAAAATCATATCAAAACTCCTTAACTAATCTTCTCTCTTCCATCAAAAGTCAAACTCCAAAATAATCAGTATTTCAGAAGCAAAGTTATTAATTTTTATATCAAAACAACTGGAAAATAAGTTAAATTGCATGAACTCAAAAAACAAAATTAAGAAATATTAATAGAAAATTATGAAAAAAAAAAACAACAAAAAAAAAACAAATTTCTTTGTACCCATTAAACAAAACAATACCAATTTCTTTGTATCCATCAATGGTTAATCTCTTCCTTAACCAAGCCAATGGTTTTTTCAAACTCATACCCAAAAAATCTCTCTCCATTTCACCTCTCCAATTTTCCAAAATACAAAATTCAAATAAAAACCCAAATCTCCATGAAAGCTTTACTGCACTCAAAACAACTGGAAAATAAGTTAAATTGCATGAACTGAAAAAACAAAATTATGAAATATTAATAGAAAATTATGAAAAACAAAACAAAACAAAAACAAATTTCTTTGTACCCATTAAACAAAACAATACCAATTTCTTTGTATCCATCAATGGTTAATCTCTTCCTTAACCAAGCCAATGGTTCTTTCAAACTCATACCCAAAAAATCTCTCTCCATTTCACCTCTCCAATTTTCCAAAATACAAAATTCAAATAAAAACCCAAATCTCCATGAAAGCTTTACTGCACTAGCAGATTTGTAAGTAAACAGAGTACTCTCAGCAGCCTTCTTCCTCTCAGCATCAGCACCAATTTAAACTCGGTGAGATACTTGTGGTAATCACCCTTCATCTTTAAATAAAATAGCTTAGAATTTCCTGAAGAGGTAAAAGGAATCAACATCGTGTCAAGCAATTTCAAGATCCCGTCATAGATTGAGAAAAGCTCAGACTTGGTTTTGGCAGACCCCATCACAGGTTGAGGAAAGTTCAGACTCAATCTTTGTCATATAGTCACAAATCGTGGAGATGTGGCCTTCGTTGCCACGTGGCATGCTGACGTGACTAAGTTAGCTAGAAATACTTACATGGCAGTTCACGTCATCATTTCTAGCTGAAATTCCGGCTAATGACCTCCCAGTGAAAAGATTTTGAAAGTTTAGGTATTTCCCGGCAAAAAAAAATTCTTTTGTGATTTCATCGAAAATATCACTAAAGTTTGGTGATTTTTGGAGCTATTTACCTAACTATATACAAGTATATATATAAATTATGGGTTGAAATGTAATATCATTATTTATTGATAAATAATAAAGCAAATGGTATTATATGATAATAAATTGTATAAAATAATAACAATTAAAACAATAGATTTTGGATATTCAATTTTTTTTAATCTATTGTGGGTATCTTGTCTTAAAAGGTAAAAAAAAAAATTAGTTATAATTAATTTAAAATAAGAAGAAAATTAAAAGAGAAATACTTATTGTATAATCTAATTTGAATTGTAAATCCTTCATTTTTTTTTTCTAATTGTGAAAAAATAAAAAATGAAAATAAATGATCTATTTAAAAATTCACTATTTCATTATGAATAGTGAATTACAAATTTATAATGCTTAATATATAATACAATAAGAAAAAAGAAAAAGAAAAAAAAAGGGAAAAATGAAGAATTTACTATTCATCACGAATAGTAACCCATTCCCACTTTTATATATGTATAGATATAAATATATGTATGTATATATATAGAAAATAAAAAAAATAAGAAAATAAAAAAGAAAAGAAAGTAAAGAAAAAGATGGAGAAATGAAAAAGAAAAAAAAAGGCAAAATGGAGGATTTAGTATTCATCATGAATAGCAACTTCCATTTCCTCTTTTATATATATATATATATAAAATGAAGAATTTACTATTCATCATGAATAGTAACCCATTCCCACTTTTATATATGTATGGATATAAATATATGTATGTATATATATAGAAAAAAAAAAGAAAATAAAAAGGAAAAGAAAGTAAAGAAAAAGATGAGAATAGCAACCTACTTTATTTTATTTTATGAAAAAAATGGTTTTGTTACGAAAAATTATAATCCTTTTATATTTTTTTCGTAAATTAAACTATTTTTTCATAATTTTTTTTAGTTGCGAAAATAGTTTTAATTTTACGAAAATATGACTTATATTATGCAAAACAATAACTTTACAAAAAAGTTTCTAAATTAACGAAAAAGAAAAATAATTTTGTAATTATGAAAAAAATGGTTGTCTTATGAAAAAATCATAATCTTCTTATATTTTTTCGTAATTTTTCTTAATTGCGAAAAAAGTTTTAATTTTACAAAAATATGACTTATTTTGTACAAAACAATAACTTTACGAAAAAGTTCCTAAATTAACGAAAAAGAAAAATAATTTCGTAATTAAGAAATTTTTTTTTTTTACGAAAAATCACAATTTTTTTATATTTTTTCATAAATTAAACTATTTTTTCGTAAAATTTATAAAAAATAAAGTATTGTACTTTGTTTTAAAATAAAGTAACCTAAAAATTTTCTATATAGATAGATATGGATATATGTATAGATATAATAAAATATGAGAAAAAGAAAAGAAAAAAATAAGGAGAATGTAAAAAAATAAGGAAAAAATAGAGAATTTACTATTCATCATGAAAAATAACTCATTCCCACTTTTATATATGTATACATGTAGAAAATAAAAAAATAAAAAATGAGAAAATAAAAAGAAAAGAAAGTAAAAAAAAAAAAAAAAAAAGAAGAAATGAAAAAGGAAAAAGAAAAAGAAAAAGAAATCAGGGCAAAATGGAGGATTTACTATTCATCCTGAATAGCTCCATTTCCTCTTTTATACAAGATTGATTTTTAGTATATTCATATATGAGCATTAAAAACTAATTAAAGTTGAGGCACACAAACAATTTTAAAGGGGGTAAAATTTAAATTTCAATAGATGCACAATTGAAAAAATATATACAAATTTGAGGGTTTAAAAAATTTGAATGAGCTCATTGCAAAGAAGATCAGCCTATATTCAAGGGATTTTGATTAGTATTTCATGATTATGTATACATTGAATTGTTTTATTGCAAAATCCCAATATGCCATAATAAGTTATTAATTCATTGTATTATTAGTTTTGAAAAGATTTTTCAATTCCATCCTAGAACATTTGCATCACGTGTGTGTATATGTATATAAGAAGCAATTTGTTATTATTTCAAGATTGATCCTTATTTTTTGAACTATATAAATATAAAATTATAAAAATAAAAATTACCTTCCATCCTTTTGGGATTGTGTATCCTTCATAAGTGAAATCAACTAAAACTTGTCTGAAAATATCATTAACAGCTGGAGAAAGTCTCATAACTTCAGAGACAACGCTCCATGTATACTTGATTTTTTGCACATCCTCCCATTTCAACAACTACTTTGCTTCTTTAGAATTTGCAATATCAAGTTGCTCTAATAACCATATACAGGCAAAATTTATTAGCGTCATCAATATATTGAATTCTAAATGAAGTAATTGTTACATACTAGACCTAGTTTAGGAGACCTAAAAAATCTTTTATTTGTTTAGTGTAAGAACAACATAGAGAACTACAACATGCTAAATAAGGTATTTTTATCAATAAGCCTATGGTTCAGTGATTTTGTTTTTTTATAAGCAAGAGGTAATATTAATTAATGAGAAAGTTACATAGATATTAGAGAATTGTTACAGGATATCAACAGGAGCAAAAGAAAACTAATACCTAAAAAGCTAATTACTAGAGAAAAAACAACACAAAACAATAAAGGCCCAACTTATTAATTTTTATGAATGGGGAGGAAGACAAATATAAGAGAGTGTTAATATACAAACACACACAATACATATTGGTATATTGGGCACTATCATATCTAAAATGATTAGTACTAAGCAATTAGGTGATAGGCCCTCACCATATATTAACCACTTATATTATTTATTCCCAATCAATGTGAGATTACTTTTAACACTCCCCCTCAAATGACAATTGGGAATGAACATCCAATTGTCACTTGGACCAGAAACTGGGCCCGCTGGGACTGGACATCCAATTCGAGAAACCAGGAAAGAAATTCAAATACTTCCTCTGAAACGCAGTGGCAACACCGGACCGGGTCGTTGGGATTGGACACTCAAATGGGAAACCAGACCAAACCTGCTATGATACCATATTAATTTTTCTGAATGGGGAGGAAGACAAATATAGGAAAGTGTTAAGACATAAACACACACAACACATATTGGTATATTAGGCACTATCATATCTAAAATGACTAGTACTAGCCAATTAGGTGATAGGCTCTCACCATATATTAACCACTTATATTATTCATTCACAATCAATGTGGTCCCTTGAAACAATTATGTACTTTAATAAGCTAGCTTTTAAGATTGGTTCTCTCAAATCTATATTAAAAATTTAACATGATATCATAGCAGGATAATCCTGTTTGCCCAAGTACCCAATGTACCTAATATACCTTACTAGTTGTTCCGGTTTATCCAAGTACCCCAAGTAAAATACCTAATATACCTTACCGTTTGTTCCGGTTTACCTAAGTAAAGTAACTAATACCCAAGTAAAGTACTTAATATACCTTGTCGATTGTTCCGGTTGTTAAAGTACCTAATTGTTTCAAGTGACAACTTTGAATACCATGTTGTCACTTGAGGGGGGAGTGTTAGAATATCCTACATCTATTAAATACAAAAATGTTAAATGATTAATATAGAAATGGACTCCTCAACCTTAATAAGCTAGATTTTAAGGTTGGTTCTCCTAAATCTATATTAAAAATTTAACACAAATAACATAAACAAATCAATTGAACCCACAAGTCTAACGGTGCAAGGGATGGTAGGAGCTGCTGGAGCAGAACTTGGCATAACTACCTAAAATCGCGAACTGACAGCAGGTACAAGTTTCCAAAAATCTCAAGAAAATGAGCTTTAAAAACTTTGCTAACTTTGAATACTTGAGAAAACCCATTTCAACAAAGAAACCACAAAAATTAGCACTCTAGGGACCGTGCCACACATATTAAATGATAATAGATAAAATGGGAGTTGTGAGTTTATACTAATGAGTTTATAAGAAAAGATATGTTTACGATTGAAGTTGATTTGAGGTAAAATTAGAAGTTAAAGTGATTATATTTAGAGTTTATGTAGTAAAAAAAAAAAAATTATTAAGCACAATGGTATATTGAGTATGTATATTTAGAGATATGCGATATAAGTAATTCGAATGTACGATGATAGAGAAACGAGATATAGATCACTAAGATATGGATTATAGTGAATTATAAGACTGAAGGAAAGAAAGTCAAAGAATCTATATAAAGGTTATGGACAAGAAAGTGTATAAATATATAGGAGATACAAAATGGATACATTTTCTACAACTGGATAAGTAAGCTGTTATGAAAATTCGAGGACGAATTTTATTTAAAAGGGGTAGAATGTAACATCCCAGGCATCCTTAGGTCATCAGAGACTTGGAGATAATTTGAAACTAAGTTAGATGGAGGAAATGAGGGATAAAATATAAGGAAAA
>CATKHJ011171998.1:0-26322 GCA_949750685.1 Vernicia montana | reverse complement strand
TATATATATATATATATATATATATAGCAAAAGTACTTTTCTTTTTTATAAAATGTAAAACTTAATGTTAATGGAATCATAACTTGATATGTGAAATGTGTAATTTTAATGGTTACCAGTGCAATTTTAACTAATTTTCTTTCCTAAAAAGAAAAAAAAAATTATTTTTCTTAAATTTTAATTTTAAAAATATTATTACGTTGATCATTTTTCCTAAACTAATATTAAAATTTCCACCAAAATTAGCGCGCTCTCATTCTCACTGACTCACACTGTTCTCCAATCTTTCTCGAAGCGAGACCTTCTCTGGACAAAACCGGTAAGACTCCTCCAACCCCTAAATTTCCCTTTATTATCTGTTTGGTTGCTGAGAAAACGTCGGAATCTTAATTTCCTATTCAAAACAGCAAATTAAAGCCCTTGTACAATCTGTTCCTTTTTCTCTTTTGATGTTCTACGCTTAGAGAATAGCTGAGAACTGAGATTTCATCTGTTTTATTTATATCTGCAAGTGGTATCATTTCATTGGGTTTCATTTTATCAAGAGTTCGATTGTTTGGATATAAAGAAATGTGGGTTTGCTATTATTTTGTTTAATAAGGCATTTAATCATGGAAACAAAGCCAAAATCTACGTGTTTGATAATATGCTTGAGAGAAAACAAAGGGGGTCTGTTTTGAACTAGCTCAATTCTCATATATATATATATTTATATATATATATATGATTTGACCTCATAAAACTGGAGGTGATTTGAGAAATTGAATAGAGTCCATTCATAGCAATTTTGATCTCTGAGGCTCCTTTATATATAGAATATGAGGTTTTGATTTACTGTGTGGGCTGTGGCTGTGAAATCTGATTTGTGAATTTGCAGGGTATGGATACATCAAAACCTGCAATTTTTGTCAATGGTGGGTCGTTGCCCATGCATTTAAGGAAGAGGGTTCGAACAGTCATTCAAGTTCTTGGATCTGATCATGGATCTATAATTGGAAAATCCACAGATGATCATCAGCTTATTGTGAAAGGCACCCCACCATCTGCTCCTCTTACTAATTTTGTTGAGGTTATTGGCATTGCTGAAAGTGAAAAATCCATCCAGGCTGAAATTTGGACCAACTTTGGGGACACATTTGGTAAGGTTTTCTTTTGGCTTCTATATACTTCTCCCTAACAGTGTGTTGAACCATCAGACCTGCTCCTGCATTGCCTTTTGTAAGACAAATGCCTTTTCTGGCCTCTAATTTACTGATGAAGTGTTTTTGCAAATTGAGATTTGTGTTCAAATTTGTAGCATGCACATCTTATGCAACAATATCACATAAGTCCAACTAAATAGCCAGCAAATAAGTACTTACGTCCGTAAGTTGAAAATTTTAGGAACTATCAGACAACATTTGTTTGATGAAGAAAGTTGTCCTTTTTTTTATTTTTCAATATTGATGGTCTATTTTCTATTAACTTATGTTTCTTGTAATTATATTCTAGTTCAAATGTCACTGGTAACACTTTCTAGAAATTGATTATTTTATTTTATTTTATTTCACTCAAATGTTGTAGTTAGCCAGCAAATGAACACTTCTACTGCGCACCCAACCCTTCCCTTTCTCTGCGTACTTTGTATTTAAGCTAGCAATTTATAATGGGAGTAACACAATGTTTGGCTTACCTAAGGGATATAGTTTTGAAATATTCTTGGTGGCTATGTTTGTGATGTGTGTTGGGGACAAAGTTATTATTATACTGCTCATTTTTTCAGCTATTGGATTGCATTTTTTAGTTTACGTAAAACTTTCTATGGCATCTAAAAGTCTTTTCTTACTTTGGCAGATACATATTCCTATAACCAGCTTTGTCAGCTTGCGAATGGGGAATATCAACGCTTGTTCCTCTGAAGTGTATTGGCCTTATTTGTAGACTGTAGTTAAGCTTTAAGGTACTTTTGACCCTTGATATACCCAGGTGGTAGATGTTGCTGAATTGAGTCTTCTTGTAGTTTATGTTACTATTTTAAACATTTCTTGGAACAATGTTTTGGTATTTGAGTAAACAATGAGCAAAAATGAGTGATGCTGATATTTGGAGCTCATATTTTGCTCTTCTAACAATGAAGAACCCTCTGGTTTTTTATTTCTTACATCTTTATAATTTTATAATTGTTTTTCTTTTTCAATTAAAACTGCCTACTCTGTCATTTTGAAAGTGGAACCTTTATGATGGAATATGTGGTAATTGGAGATGCTTTCTTCTTCTTTTTTAGATCAGCAACAAGAAAATTGCATAACCAAGTCCACTACGTAACTCTTGCCAGTTATTTAGCCAGGGCTTCTAGTCTCTCCTGTCTTTCAATGCTAGATTATATTTAGCTTGTTTTATAGCTTGTGATGAAAATTTAAACAAAAGCAAGAAAATTACTGGTGCAAGGCTAGGTCCAATCCTTCTGCATATCGAACCAAACTAGCGAGCACAGAAAATCATCTATCATAACTTGAGCTGGTCATGGATGTGAAGAAACAAATTCCCACCTGAGCTTCTTGTAACTAAGCCTACCAGTAGATTGGAAATTGAACAAATGAACAGGCTAAGCTGCAAATCTGCTTGAGTCCCAACAACTTCATCATACAGTATCTTTTTCTCTGGTTCATTTACCAGAACTTGCTCTCCCTGGTCAATGGCCAATATATAAGTTTATATGCCCCAAAATTTTCAATTGGCATTTCCAAATATTCAAAATATTGTGTGTATGTGTATTGTTTTGCAAAACATTATGTTTGTGTTCAAGACAACTGTTTCATGTTGGTAGACAAAACCTAATTATCAGTTTTACTATCTACTGGACATGGATGAGCAGTTGTTTCGATTTATTAAATAAAAAAATTTATAAAATAGAAATAATTATATTAATTTTTATAACTGAAATACTATAATTTTGTTCACTTGGTTGTTTAGTTTTGAATTTCATTAGTCTTTAGTAAAATCTTTTTACATTGTGGCCAAAAAATAAGGGGATGTTTTTTATTGGATAATATCAAAATGTGAATATATATATATACATATAAAATATAGGTATAAAATTAATTATAAAATATAAATTAGGTGTGATCTGATTGGTCTTTTCATTTCTTTAAAAAGTATAGGAAATGGGAAGTTTCAAGTTCGAATCTTTAAAATTATAAAAAGTAAAAAATTATCAATTTGGTAAAAGAGAATTTATTAAATCCATTGAATTATTTAAAATTTAAATTGAATGATTTTCAAAAAAAAATTTAATTGAATGAAAATTAACTGAAACTAAATACTAATTTGGAAATGAATTCAATATCAAAATTGTATATAATACAATGGTAGAATTATAACTAATTTTAATGGTTTAGAGTAAAAGATTTTTTTTTAAAAAAATTAGGATACAAATGCAATTTTTCATAAAGGATTGAATATTTTTGGTCATCATTTTTTTAGATGGTTGAATTATTTATTTATAGTATAAATAAATTTTACAAAATTTAGCATAATTCATTCAAAATTGTATATTTTTATATTTGATATAAATGAAAATATTTATTTTACTATCATAAGTTTAACTTCGTGAAATTTAATATAATTAAATTAAATTTTTTACCTTTAAAGTCATAGGGTTAAGATTATTATTTTATAAAATAATGTAAAAAAAAAATACACTTTATAGTATATTTCACATAAAACAATTATAAATTATAAACTATATTTAATTTAAGTAAAAATGTAAAATAGACCTCTAAATTCAAGAAAAATATTTAATAGAAACCTAAACGAAAAACCTAAATTCAATTTGGGCCCTTTGATTAGAATCAGAATAGGGCACATACAGTGGCTCTCTCTCTATAATCTGTTCCTGAAGCCAATGCCCGCGAAAAAACTAAGAGCCTAAAGACAAAGAGCTCTGCGACAGAGACTGGGAAAATTAGGGTTTTCTTGAAGGATAACTAATCAAAAACTAGGGTTTTGCTCGATTTAATATAGCAAACCAGGTATTTATTTCTCTCTATTTATCATTGTTGCATTTATTGGTGGTATTGTTTGTCCGATGCTTCTTCTTCTCGTCTAAGATTAATTGTGCCAAAATTTTTGTATCTGTGCCTTTCGGGACCTAAAAAATCGAATTGATTGATGGGTTTGCTTTATTTGGTTCGATTGCCTGTAGCTTGGATGTTGGTTTAGGCTGTAGGTTAAATTAAGCTTGTGGGTTCATGCGCTAATGATGGTTCAAGTTTTTGGCTATTTGGGTTAATTTACTGTTATTTTGGGAGTAGCTGTCTTCCTATAAGAAATGGAAAAATTAGGATTTTTTTTTTTTTATGAACCATACTTTAACGCTGGTTCTGTTTGTGTTTTGAGTTGAATTTAGGCTATTTTAACTGTTAATTTGGAAAATGCGCATATTAGTAGAAAATGGATTTATGCTGAACTCAATTAAGGAAAAATGTTTGTGGTTATGGCTTGAATGAGGCTGAGAATGATCATTATGCCTAGTTAAATAGGCTTTATATAAAATTTTGCCTAATTTTTTAAGTGAGTGAAGTGGTCCATATATAATGGATATATGGCATGCAATTGCTAGTATTTTTTAGCTTACAGCATCTTACAATCTGTCATTTAGTTTTTTCATTTATTTTTCCTCAAGATAGTGGATTGGAAAATTGCACACTTGATAATGTGCTAGATATGATTTGGATACTCATGGTTGCAACACAGACATCATTCGAGGGTTCCCTTAAAAGGTCGTAATGTGAAACAAACAAAGATTGCATTCTAAAAAAAAAAATTGTATTTGAATCAAAAGAAACTACCTAATGTTGCTTCCATCTTTTAAAACTGTCTTGCATTTGATTGATTATGAATTTTTAAGTGGGTGCATTTGTAATGGCTTGTTGTCTTACTATGTGTTAAAATTATGCTTTGTAATGGCAATCACATGGTTTAATTTCTCATTTCTTATTCTTTGCTTTTGTCTTTTTTGCTTTTCTTTTTGGTGGATGCATTTTTCCAGATAGATAGTTAAACAATCAATTGGCTGTTGTTTTTGGGCCACTGCCAGTATCTAAATTTCAAGAAATTCACTGCTTCATTATATTTATATTTTTTTCACCTGCTGAGCATCATCATCCTCTTGATTATCATTCGTATTTCTTTCTTGCCTGTCTCTATAACTGTTGTTAGTTTATCGTAACCCTTAATTGATTATCATTCACGTTGCAACTCCTTGGATCCATATTCTTATGGCAAAAATTCAGTTGAGATTCTTACTCTGCAACTCCATTTGGCCTCTCATTTTGTTTCCACCTTTCCATACTTGTACTCTTCCTTCTGTGAATGCTTCTGGCTTCTGTGCTTCCTTCACAGTTGCCTTGCAAGCTTGTTTTCTTAGACACATAAGATGCCGAGGACAAGGGGCAGTGCTGTTGCAGCTGATAAACCAGATGAACCTGAAAAACCTGTGGAATCCGAAGAGGGGGTTGACCTTGATGGTGATAATGAAGTAGAGGAGACAATGGAGGAAGAGGTCGAGTATGAAGAAGTAGAGGAAGAGGAGGAAGTGGAGGAGGTAGAGGAAGAGGAAGAGATAGAAGAGGAGGTAGAAGAAGAGGAAGAAATTGAGGAGGGTGCTAATGAGACTGATGCACAAAAAGGCTTGGACAGCGAAGAGGAGGATGATGAGGAAAGAGAGCATGCTGAGCTTCTTGCACTTCCTCCTCATGGATCGGAGGTATACCTTGGTGGCCTTCCTCATGATACTACTGAAGAGGATCTCAAGGGCTTTTGTGAATCAATAGGAGAAGTCACAGAAGTAAGTTATGTTGTCATTATAAATGCCTCACCTGTATGTTTCTTATTTAGATGGACTAACCCTATGCTGAGAACAGGTAAGGATAATGAAGGGCAAAGATTCAGGTGAGGCCAAGGGGTATGCTTTTGTGACCTTCCGATCAAAGGAGCTAGCTTCCAAGGCCATTGAAGAGCTGAACAATACTGAGTTTAAGGTATCAAATAATATCAGCAACAGATGCTATTTCAGCTTTATGCTGGAAACCTACATGTGCTTTTGCACACATTATTTCTTTTCTGATTTTAGTCTGTTTGAAGAACTCTCAAAATTTTCTGGAAACATAATGAGTTTCAGAGTTCTGGTAGTTTACCTTTGCTTTAACGTCACTTCCTTTATCCAGGGAAAAAAGGTAAGATGTTCAACATCTCAAGCAAATCATCGGTTATTTATAGGTAATGTTCCTAGAAACTGGGAAGAGGAAGATATGAAGAACGTTGTAACAAAGATTGGTCCAGGGGTAATTTCTGTGGAATTGTTGAAGGTTTGTCTGCTTTTGAACTTCTAGAGTTATATTTACATTGATACTCTTTCAAGTAAAATATTATTCCGTTTCCATCATGGGGTTCTGAGCTGTTTAGCTTATTAATTTCACTTCTTAATGGCTATAGGACCCACAGAACTCTAGCCGGAATCGTGGATTTACTTTCATCGAGTATTACAATCATGCTTGTGCAGAATACTCAAGGAAAAAGATGTCAAACCCAGAATTTAAACTTGATGATAATGCTCCAACAGTAAGCTGGGCTGACCCTAAAAATGCAGGATCTTCAGCTGCTTCTCAGGTCTTTATATTTCTTTTTCTCATTTATCTTCCATAATATGGTCTTGGCTTGGGCTATCCATGCACTTTGATGCTATGAAGCTGATGTGCTTGAAATGCTTCTACCTGGCATCAATGCCGATTACTCCCTTTTCTGCCTGTAACTGCTATTACTCCTTCTATCCTCATGATCTTAGAGTTAGCTTATATTGTTGTATTGGGCAATGGAATATGTGGACTAGTGTGTTGTCCTTGTGTCCCTTGTGAATCGGTCATGGCTTGTGGCTTGCATATGAAAAAGAATCAAGCATTTCCCCCCCCTAACACAATAGAATTGGTGGTGGATCATACCTTGGAATTTGAATTGATGTGCTTAATTTTTTCTTTTTAATAAACATATATAGTGATATTTCTATGTCCCTCTGGTGATTCCCTCCATGTGAGATGGTTATTTTTACACAGGAGATACTGTATCACATTTCTTACTTATTTTATTATAGTTTGTTTTGAAAGGTTATTTAGTTATGATTCCCTACATCTGATACAGGTTAAGGCCGTGTATGTCAAGAACTTACCAAAAGATATTACTCAAGATCGCTTAAGGCAGCTGTTTGAACGCCATGGAAAAGTTACAAAAGTGGTTCTCCCTCCTGCAAAAGTAGGCCATGAAAAGAGCAGATTTGGTTTTGTGCACTTTGCAGAGAGGTCAAGTGCCATGAAGGCATTGAAGAACACTGAGAAATATGAAATTGATGGTAATTTTCTCTCAATTTTAGCGTCTTTCTATTTTAACTGATGAATCAGAGTATGGTTGGATTTGAATCAGTTATCTTGGCAGGCCAAGTTTTGGATTGCTCCCTTGCAAAGCCTCAAGCAGATCAGAAGTCTTCTGGAGGGCCAAATTCACAAAAGTCTGTCTTGAATCCAACCTTCCCACCACGTCTTGGTTATGGTTTAGCTGGGGGTACCTATGGTGCTTTAGGTGGATATGGTGCTGCCAGCTTTGCACAAGTAATAGGATATTCTCTCTCTCTCTCTTTATCTTGTGCATTCATGCCTGTGAGTTAGTCTGGGATTTGTTAACACAAATGTTTGAGTTACTCCATTGTTTTACTTTTTGGGGTAATTCTAAGAAGTTGTGAATATAAATAGTGCTTTTATTCGTTTAAAGATGAAGAAATTTCAGGGTGGGCTATTCCTATTTCTATCAAGAAGTGGTCCTACTATAACCTCATCAACTTTGCAAGTCCCAACTGATTATTTGGTTCAAGCCAATCTGTATTAGATAGCTCAAACATTATTAAATTTGGCAGGTTGAATTAGACCTTGATCTGGTTTTAGGCCAAGAATCCGGTCTACTGCCAATGCCTTTTTATAGTTTTCTCCCCCTTCTATAAATTGGCATAACATTGATGCCATAATTTCATTTTTCTAGCATGTACTCTGTGTTAGTGTAGATCCACATTACTTGGACTCAAGCATGAGTATTCAATATGGTAAATGTCTTGGGTTTGGAGTTGGCTTTCTTTCAAAATTTTCATTACGGTTGATTGTCCAACTGAATGTGAACTGTCACAGTATCATACTTATGTTAGAATTTCTTATTCCAACAGAAGCATTTTAAATAAAAAAGATGTAATTAAGTAGTGTAAACAGATTGTTAAATATTTATGATTATATTTTTATTGAAATTTTTGCAAAATCCTGCAGCCGGTGATATATGGTAGGGGACCAACTCCTACTGGTATGGCGATGATGCCAATGCTTTTACCTGATGGAAGGATTGGATATGTCTTGTAAGTGCCATTTTCTCTATATTTTTTCTTTTTTTTTTTTATATAAACCTGTAATTTTCAGAAAGCGGAGTACCCTTTTTTTTCCGACATCCTACAATTGTTACACACATAATTTCCTTGTGTATATATAAAATTTCTGTTTGCCTGTTTGCATTTTCTTCTTTTAAAACTGAAATTTAAAAATATGGACAAAAGCCTTTAGACTGCATTCAAGTCTAGGGGTGACCAAAACCAAACCGGAACCGGCTGAATAAAACCGAAACCAAAACCGTTTTTCGGTTATGGTTTCGGTTTGTTACCGAAATCGTGAGGAGTTTGGTTTTGATTTTGGTTTCTATTAAAATCGGACTAAAAACCAAAACTGCCGGTTTCAAACCGAAACTGATGTCTCGGTTAAACCGGTCATACAATTGCATTTTAATAAATTAACGTAAGAATTAAGTGCAATTTTTTTTTAATATACAATTGTATTTTAATAAATTTCATTGTTTATTAAAATTTTATTTTAAATTATTTTATTATGTTAAATTAATTTTTTAATTAAAATTAATATTATAAAGTAATCGGTTTGAAATTAGTTTTAGACCATAATAAAGAAATCAGTTTCAAACCGGAACCAAAACCGTTTGGTTCTAAACTGAAATCGTAAAAATCGGTTATGATTTCCGTTTGAACATTTTATTAAACCAAAACCGCCAGTTCCAAATCGAAACCGACGGTTCGGTTAAACTGGTCATGCCTACATTCAACCATATGTGCATATAAAACATAATTGTGCTGATTAAACTTACATTGGTGGAAAGATATTCTTTGAGACTTTGACTGGAGCTGCCTGCTATACATAATTTTACTGGCTTGCAAGTCCTGCACTTGGTTCCTGCATTTTATAGTTATAATCTTCTTTAGCTCAGTAGAATGATTGATTGCAACTTGTAATTATTTTGTCAACAGGCAACAGCCTGGAATGCAACCACACACTCCTCCACCACAGCCTCGGGCTGGCAGGGGTGGTGGTGCTGGTAGCTCAAGTGGTGGAAGACGTAGCAATGAGAGTAGCCGTGGACACAGTAGCCGTTATAACCCATACTAATTATATTGCAGCAAGTGCAGAAGGGAGGAAAATGTTTTTGACTATTGAATAAAGGCGTTCTCTGGTCTGACATGAAGAGCACTTTCTACATATTAGCAGAGCCTAGGTGCGCTGCAATCAAAAACTAAAACACTAGTGAGCAAGTAAGAAGATACACTAACAAGCAATGGCTGAGCAAGAGAGATGTACTAACAAGCAATGGCTCTCACACAGCTCGACCCATTGCTTATTGCTTTCAGGCAAGAGTTAGCTGAATGGTAGTCTGTGAAGGTTTAAAGTTGCACTTGTGTTAAACTGATTGATTATTTGTGCCAAGACAGTTGATGACAATTAGTTTTTATAATATTGGTTACAGACTTGCAGTATATCAAATTTTGATTCAATGTAATCCTCAAACCATATTGTTGGAAACTTCTAAATATTTGGTTGCTTTTGCGTTTAGAAATAACATCACTTTAATGTCTTTATTTTTATAATTTTTTTTTTAAACTCTCTTTGCCTTTGGATTCCCTCTTCTAATCATGTAAACAATCAGTAAGTCATGTAGTTGCCATACTGTTTGATTCTAATATCACTACAGGTTCCTGCAGTACTAGTCTGTTAATGATTTAAATCTATTAATTAATATATCAACTATTACATTGACGCAAGGAAGTGCTAATCCTATGCCAGGATCAACACCTATCTTAGCTGATATAACTTCTAATCTTGTGGCTTATCTAGCTGAAATCAGTTTTGCATCAGAACAAAGAAATTTGGATTTAGTTTTATATTACAAAATATAATCTATATTTGAAACATGATTGTATAGCTAAGGATGAACTAAAGATCATACAAAAGGACTCTTAAATTTCAGATCCTCCGAGGTTACAATTTAGGCTGTCTGGACTACATTGCTCTTATCATCAAGGCATAAATTCACTCCCCAATATTGAATTATCTTTCAATACACTTCATTTACACTGAATCACTGAATCCGCGCTGCATCATGCATGCTTGTACAAAGACTCGACTAATAATAATTACTTCTAATTTAGAATCGAGCATTGGGAGCTCAGTACCTGCTCCACACAACACCAACAAAAGCAAAAATCAATGCTTATATAAAGTTTGTCATGATCTACAGCAAAAGCATACTAAAACGTCAATAGATGAAATTGCACCTAAGTATATCATTCATTAGCACAAGACAATTTTAAATCAAATGTTTTTATCCAATAAAAAATATATTGAAGAATACAATAATCCTAAGGTTGGCACCCCAAAGCATTTGGTGCTACAAAATGACAAATCGATAACTATTCAGTTTGATTCCACGTACCACAATTTGTATGTGTACAAACACCAAGCATTATTGAAGGATGCATTACCTATTGGTATTCACACCAGATAGACATTTTAAGCATATGCATGTAATGTATTTTATGTAAAGTTCTTTAAGCGTGATAAAATGATTCTATGCGCTAGAATGTATGCGGAGAATATACACAGGGTTTAGTCTTGTGCAAGAAAGTAAATGCAATAGGAAAAACAGATAATGAAAGTTTCATACCTTAATTTGAACATAATCTGTTGTTATTCAGATGAAGATTGAGAGGTCCTCAGGCGGTTCAATCCAGATATTCTCAAAAGGATCTTGCTCTCCCCAGTCATGACACTGTTTACGAGGATAGTATCTACAATCGTCAAGAGAGTACGATATGCAACGCTTTCCAAAGAAACGAACTTTAGAGAAGTAGATACTGTTTCTCATTATTCCAGGGAGATCAGTTCTTGAATGAGATGATAAGAAACTGGCAAATAGTGTTACACCATCAAGGGTCTTCATCTCTTCCCATACCATATTTGATTGACTCAACTTAAATATAATTGGGTTTTCACTACAACATGTATAAATAACTAAAATGTCTCCATTATGCTCTGACATAAATTTTCCTTTCCACCAATTTTTTGCGAAAAAATTCTCAGGGCATTTAGGTGGAGGCACAACAAGAACATTCCAAGTACGTTCCACTGGGTCAAAAACACCTAGCCAGCCTGTGAGACTTAGGCAGTAAAAGACTCCACTACAGAAAACAATTTTATTCCAAATACTACTAACAAAAGGCAAGCGATTTTGGTAATTAACAGTAACCCACTCGGTTGCCCCAGGATGACAAGTACTGATAGCAACAATTGTAGGACTGATGTGCTTAACTGTAAAAATGACGCAACTGGTAGATGTTGGGGCAGAAGAGAAGGCAACTATTTGATATGTCAATTCAAATCTTGGCAGTTTGATCACTTCCTTAGTAAATGGATTAAAAAAGAAAACACGGTGAGTTCTGGGTCTGTATAGCAACAACCAACCATCTTTAGTGTAACAGACTCTTGACCCATACAACTCTGGTAACTCAAGGGAATAGGTCTTGCGCTGCGCTGGGTCATAGAACTCATACAAATTACCATATTTTGGGAAATACATAAGCCAGGGTGATTGATTTACCACTCTGACAGAAATGGCAGCTATGTGCCATCTCTTGCAAACAACAGAGACACGAATGTTATCCTCGAGAGATAAATGGCAAAAGATCAGTTCCAGAAGTTCTGTAGGAAGGTCAGACCAAGTTTGGAGTTCCAACTTCTCTCTCTTATTCTTGATTGTCACCTTTCTATTATCTATCTCTGCTGCAACCAACCTACAGTCAAAGAAAACCCATGAACATAAAATGCCAAACTAAACACATTAATATCTGAAATAAGTATTTTTAAATTGACTTTGGACACAAATCAAGATCCACAAGTTCTCGGTGTATTCATCTAAGAACCCAAAGTAAGGTCCGAAAATGGAGCTACCCACTTTATGAAATTGCACTTTGTGCACAAAACATATTTGGAATCTTATTGTATAGTTTGCAACAAACAATCCACCTCTGATAAAATAAGAAAACAAAAAGGATTCCATAACAACCAAGAAATACTGAAACTTTCATCTTTATGGGCTATCTTTTGGTATTTCATGTAAGCTCAGCCATAAGTGGCAATTCACCACCATAAAATCCCTTATGTTAGGCCATGAATCAGATCATACCCAAATCTATGCTGAGAACGTCAAAATAAGCAAAACATACTATGAAAAGAATCAAACCCCTTTTAAAGATGGAAATATAAATTCATATAAACTCCCTACACATAAAAACTCACAGTTTTCATTGCTTACCCAAAATCACTCAAATAAACAACTAGTAATCCCCAATAATGAACAGAAAAGAGAGGAAAAGTTAAATAAAATTCAGATTAAAAAAAATAAAAAGCGCACAAAACAAATTCGAGCAAAACCCATGGAAGATCAAAGCATGAAAATTTGATTCCAAAGTTTAGAATTTCAAATTCATAACCGATTTTTCAATTCCCTCTCTAAAATCCAAAGCATCATTTCCAAATCGCATCCACACAGTAAAACCCATTTGAAAAACCCACCAAAATATTTAACTTTGATTCCAATTCCCCATAGTTAAGCTTCCTCAACAACTAAAATCCAAAAAAAGGATTGCATCATAGTAAAACCATTAAAAAAATCTGCTAAACCCATGAAACCCTAAATTCAAGCAAACTGAGTTACAAGCAAGGAAAAAAAACAAAGCAAAAAGCTATAAACTTTCTTATTCTAAAGTTAACAAAAACAAAAACCCACTTACAATTTCAACTTTCTTCTCTTCCTCCCAGCCATTTTTGGTCCCAAATCAATAAACTCAGCTCACTTGAACACAAAATGGAGTTTTAAGAGAGAGAAGCAAAACTATCTATTACTGTATTACATAACAATACAGAAGTTAAAAAATGGAGGATGCACGTGTAAGTCTATTTTTATTTGGTGTATCACTTCTCACAAAATTGCATTGACTTTAAGCCAGTGAGATGTTGAAACGTCAGTAACATGTTAATTTTTGTTGGCGTGGCAAGTTTTTATTGGTTGTTTAATGAAGAAGACTTAGGATTTTAACATGGAATCGAGACTTTGTTCATACGGTAAAGTGAAAACCCGCGTTTAAAAACTTGTTTAACACATGGGTCGAAACGTTGTCAACTTTGACTCGTTGGTGTACATGTAAGCAACTATTTGTTTTTTTCTTAACCTTTTTTTTTTTTTTTTTTTTTAACTTATTTTTCACTTGTAAAAACCTTTACTATAAAATAAATAAATAAATAAAATTTTTGCTGAAATTCCTGGGGAAATAGGATTAGGATTAGGATTAGGATTAGGATTAGGAAATTTTTTATGTTTTTTTTTTAAAGTAAATGTATACTGAATTCAACTACGAATCTCAATTTATTGAGAAAATTTTAGGTGGACCTAGTTCATCACGTCAGTTTATGAACTGTCCAATTATAATCTTTCATGTTAAACAGTAACCACCTCATAAGGTGAATATAAAAATTAACTACTTGAATTATGGGGTGTGTATTGTAATTAACACCTCTACATATTAAATCATCATTGATAGTTCATAATCTGACGTGATGAATTTAGTTCACCTAAGAATTTCTCTAATTTATAATCTCATAAATAAATTTATTATTGTCATTCGAGTGTGACTGTGTAATTTAGTTAATCTTCTCATTCTTTTAAAAGGTGTAGAAAGCGAGAAGTTTCAAGTTCGAATCTCTTAAATTATAAAAAATTATTACTAATTTGATGAAAAATGTTAAAGGAGAGAACTACTCCTATTGTGTAACCTATTTCAAACCATAGTGAGAATATAAATGTGAAAGAGAATTTTAATTTTGACACTTGAAATTACATTCTATCTCACAACTTGGTAAAGTAAAATATGATTGAAGATAAGAATACAAATACAAAGCACCAAAACTAAATTCCCTCACTTTTCACCTTCACTTCCTCGCTTCCCAAACAGGGGGAAAGAATATTGTTTACCTCCACTTTTACTCCCCATATGATTTCTCTTGCTCCCAAATAATGAATAATAAAATCAAATGGATATTAGAGCACAGTGAATTATACAATAAAAAATAATCTTATTCTCTTTTAATAATTCTTAACTAAATTGTTGAAATTTTTATTTTGAAAGAAAATTGATGCATAATTTAAATCCAAAATCTATAATTTATAAATTTAAATGACAAATAATTACTTATAAATTACTTGTATTAATTAGTCTAAAATGTTTTTTTTTTAATAATAAAAAAATTTTAATACATATCATTCCCATTAAAAAAAAAAATCAATAATGAATTTGTAAGACTTCATAAATAAGTTATAAGGCAATAAAATGTATCAATTGAAAACCCTTTGTACTTATTAAAATAGAAGTAGAGATTTGACCCTAATTTCAATTTTTTTAAAAATAATTTAAACGGTATTATTAATTCAATATAATATATTTATTTTGAAGTCATTTCCTAAGTTAGAAGTACAATTAATTGACACCACTTAATATTCATCTATAACCTCCAAAGACATATGTGTCAATGCATGATTAAGTAGGTGTGGTTCAATCATTGCCCAAAGTTTTGATGCTTTTCCTCGGATCAAGTTGGGCTTTCAAGATTGGATTTCATATAATATATGTAATTTTAGAGATTTATTTTTTTTTAAAAAATATCTAACATTTTAGAGATTTATTTTAAAAATATATGTTATTGTAGGATTTTAATAAAGTATTTATTATTTTTTTAACTTTAATTTTATATTATTTCTCCAGTAAATATTTATATTAATTGATTTTATTTTTTTCCATCAAAATAAAAAATATATATATTTTAATCTTTTTACTTTTAAATTGTGACAGGTTAATAATTTTTTAAAATTATGTATCGAAACTTTACACAAGTATTTTGAAACTGAGAGAATATTAAAAAAAAAAAAAGTATAATTTTTTTATGGAAATAATAAATAATTAAAGGCTGAAATGAAGTGAAGACAAATTTTAAATATCAATTTTTATCAAACTATGATTTTTTAAATTCTAAATAAAGTAAATATAATTTGACAAAAACACTTTAATTGCAATACTAAATGCATGTTGGCTCAATCTTGAAAGCTAACTCTAATGGAAATAAAATTTATCAAAACTAGGCTTTATTTGTGTGAGTTAAATAAGTTCTTAGATTGGTTTCAAAACCATAGCTCATTATTAGGGCTCTAATCGAGCCGAGCCGAGTTTTATCTTGTTCAGGTTTTAATTCAAATTTTTTTTTTTTAAATTCGAGCTTTAGATCGAGTTTGAAAATTATGTTCAAGTTCGGCTCATTTAAGTTCGAACCAATTCGTTAATAAATTATAATTGAGCTAAATTCGAATTCGAATTCGATTCGTTTATAATTTATCAAAATACTCAACTTTTTAAATATTTATTTCTAATAAAATAAATATAATTAAAACTAACATAAAAGCAAAATCATTCAATTAGTGAAAAAAAAAATGCAATCATAAAATTAAGTATCACATGTATTACAAAGATATTAATTAATAAAAAAATATTTTTAAAGATTAAATTATTAGATTATATAATAAGAAAATATTATATTATATTAATTAGGAGAATATATATTTTAGTCAAATTAAATTACTAAAAAATTTATAAGAGTATTAAAATATATTTTTTGAAGTGTCAAAATTATTAAGTTAATAATAATAATAATTAAGTTATTCGCGAGCTTATTTACAAGTTTATAATTGAGTTGTTCATGAGTTTAATCGAACCGAGCTTAATTTTGCTCAAACTCAGTTCGTTTATTCATTTAACCTTAAAGTAAGGTTCAAACTTGACTCGTTTATAAAACATACCAAACGCGAATAAATTTTTATCCAACCAAACACAAAACTCGGCTTGGCTCGCTTACACTCTACTCATCATCTATGAAACTGTCTACATGGAGACACACTGGCGACAAAAACTTGATATTTCCATTAAAGAGTTTTGAGTTTGAAATCAGAACAATTTAGTAGAAGAAAATTTATTAAGTGAAAGTTATCCCAATAATATAATAACTTATCAATTTAAATTTTAATAATTTTTTCAACCTCTTTAAAAATCCCACTTGAATTTTTAAATTTTGAATCAAATTTAAAAATAATATTTTTCATAGAAAATCAAGGTTAAATTGTGCTTAGATTTTATTTGTTTAGTTAACTAAAGAATAAGTTGATTGGAAGAACTATTAAAAAATCAACTCATTAATTGTGTAGGTAATTCTTAAACAAGAATTTTAATGAATTTATTTGAGCCAAAGCCAAATTTTGAATAATTTTACAACCCTATATAATGGAAGAATAAGAATTTTTTTTTCTTTATTTTTCTTTTGCATTTTGGAGATCAAGATAAGTCTACATATAAAGTCAAGTCAATAGGGTATCTAAGAAAATGTTTACTAAGTAATATAATCCATACATAACATATCCAAGAGCAAGTGTTGCACATGCTTTATCTTGTAAAGTCCATATTCAAATCTTAACATTTTACTCTTTTTAAAAACTTTCTTTTATATATATATATATATATATATATATTCAATGCAAAGCCATAAATTTATATAGCCGCGTACAAAGTGAAATTGTTAATTTGATTTGAAGTTTTTTTTTTTATTTGTTTATCTTGTTTTTCTTATTAGATAAATAAACTTCACATCACAATTAAATATTTTTAAATTTTATTTAGATAATAATAAAAAAAAATTTAATTTTAAAACTTATAGATTGTTGTAGGTACCGTACAAAACTCTTTCAAACTCTCTACTTTTTAGTTATCTTTTTCTTTTTGAAAGTGACACTTTAATAGAAAAGTAAAAACTAATTAATAGAAAGAGCTATTAATAAATTTAGGAAATCATATTCTAAAATTCATTGGAATCACTAAAGAAAATATACATAACTTGCATGAATTTTTAATTTTTTTAGTGGGTCACGTTACCATATATTGTGTTGAATGGGAAATTGATGTTGGAGCTAATAATGGAAATTAGATTATTGGGTCTCATTATAAGATTTTGTCCAATATTTATAGCCTTTATATATTGAATTTTGTTAAATATACAAGTGTTTATTAAATAATATAATTTTTTAGTCTACAAGAAAAAGAGGGTTGGAATTTAAAATTTTATCTGAATTAAAATATGTATCTATCATTAGATTATTCTGTAAGTAAATATTAAAAAATTTTGAATTTTAAGAGCAGCGAATTGAGATTTTTGAGGAGATGATAAAAATTTAAATGAGGGATGATAATCATATATGAGAAATTAAATGGATATGAATGATCATAAAAAGATTTGAAAAACAAATAACACTTCAAATTAGAAAATTATAAAGGATTATAACTCTTAACAGAATCAATTTATCTCAATAAAAACACTTCAAAATGCAAACTATATAAACAACTTTTTTTTTCTTTTTCTTTCCTTCACATTAATTAGCCTCAGTTGTAAGTATGATTCTCAAAATGACTAAAATTTCTTATCTTTACATACTTATGTTTTCATCTTTAATTTTCTTTTCTTATGGATTAAAATTCAATAAATCTTCAATTCATGGATACAACCCTAAGCATAAGGTTTGTATTTTAGTATTTTTCATTGATTAATTTTCCAATTATTAATCTTCGTTTGAATGAATTATTTTTCGAATAATTTTTTATCATATCATATAATTTTTTTTTTTTTTTTTTAATTGATAGCATTATATTGTGTACATGGGGCAACACTCATTTTCAGATTCTGAGTCTCTGATCAATGCCAACCATAGAATGCTTGCTTCATATGTTGGCAGGTAATTAATAATTAAGCTTTTTGTACATTGATAAATATTTTTAAATAACTATTTCTTCATAATAATTATTAAACTAAAATCATGAATAATTTTTTCTTTAATTAATATATATATTTAATTATTGCAGTGTTAAACATGCTCGGAATAAAATTGTTCACCATTATCATAAGAGCTTCAGGGGCTTCTCAGCCTTGCTTACACCTAAGCAAGCTAATAGATTAAGAAGTAAGTGATTACATTTTCTACTATTTATCCACATATTAATTTTGATTTTTTAATTAAATTGGTAATTTTTTATTAGAATAAATTTATTATTATTATTATTAAAAAAAAATGATGAATATGTAAGTGGGTTCAATGTGGATTATTATTATTAATTTTTTCTTAATTGTATTTTTCAGAACATTCTTCAGTTGTTTCAGTATTTAAAAGTGAAATATATAAACTCCAGACAACAAGAACATGGGATTTTCTTTTAGAGCATAAAGCAAATGAACCATTCAAAGGTTCATATGAACAACATCGTGATAATCCAAAAGCAGATGTTGTTATTGGCCACTTGGATAGTGGTAAGTCATTATTTTTTTTTTAATTATTTTTTGTACTAATTAAAATATATGTTTTTAATTAATTTTAATTGTGTTTTGTTTTCTTAATTAGGTATTTGGCCTGAGTTAGCAAATTTTGATCCATCAGGATTAGGTCCTCCACCCAGCTATTACAATGGTGCCTGTTATCCAGGATATGATCACACAGGATTATCAATTTGCAACAAGTGAGTTTTAAACTTAACAATTAATTAATTAATTAAGCATTAATTTATATATATATATATATATGATTAATAAATTCGAAATGAATTCTACGAAATTATATCATTTTCAATTCCCATTATTTGAAATGAACATTTTCATTTATATCATAATTTTCATTTTTTATCGAATACATTCAAAATGAATTCTACGAAATTATGCTGAAGAGATTATTATATTTTTGCAGCAAATTAGTTGGATTTCGTTTTTATGATAGTGGATATCAGCGATCAACAGGTCAACCTATAATAAAAGATAATCAATTGTATTCATCTCCAAGGGATGATATTGGTCATGGAACTCATACAGCATCAATAGCAGCAGGAAAATGGGTAAATTATGCAACATACGAAATACCAGGCCTCTCAGTCAAGGGCGGAGCGCCTTATGCTCGTCTGGCTGTTTATAAAACATGTTGGCATGATTATTGTGATGGTGCAGACGTTCTTTTGGGAATTCACGACGCAATTAATGATAATGTTGACATTATTAGTATGTCACTCGGTCCGAAACATCCTGTTCCTTACTTACAGGATGTTTTTTCTATTGGATCTTTACATGCTTTTTTATCTGGAAAACTTGTTGTTGCTTGTGCTGGTAATGAAGGAGCAAATGGACCTGGTTCTGTTGTTAATGCTGCACCTTGGGTACTAACTGTTGCTGCTACTTCTGTAGATAGAGATTTTGTTAGTAATATTGTTCTTGGGAATGGAAAATTTTTGAAGGTAATTACTTAATTTCTTAAGTTTTTTCTTACTAAAGTACTACTAAATATAATTATATATGAATTACATTAATTGCAGGGTTATGGATATAATTATGATGATCTTAGTGACCATGGGGTTGTAATGGCAGATGATATTTTATCATCTCCTGCAAGGTACATTTCACTTATATTCTCTGTTCTTTTCTAGATGTAAATTTGATTTTTTTTTTTTTTTTCTTTTTTGTCTAGTTATTGCAATGTAAAATTGGACGAATCACGAGTAGGGGGAAAGATAGTGGTATGTTTCATGGATATAAAGGAACAATTGGAATTGGGAAATTTTGTTTTACATAAATCATCAAATGTACAAAGAGCAGGAGGAGTTGGTATGATACTTGTTGACCATAATGAAAATGAAGATGGCAGATTATCATATCTACGTCAAATTCCAACCTCTGTAATTGGTTTCTCTGATTTCCAAATTTTACAACAATACATGAAATCCACCCAAAGAAGGTAAATTAATTTATTGCCTGCCAAATAATCAAAACCCTTAATTATTGTTCTAGTGATTATGTGATAATTAATATATTTATTTCATAATTATAGTCTACAATGGGTAGAACCAACTGCTAGAATTTTAAGTTCTAAGACAAGTATACGCAATAGACGAGCTCCAAATGTGGCTGTATATTCTGGAAGAGGACCTAATATTCTAACACCTGAAATCATCAAGGTATGTTTATATGTAATTCTTGAATGCAATAGACAGAACAAGGGATATGCTTAGTCTTGGATGACGCAAGCTCACCTGAGAATATCCATGACCGACTGAAAAAAATAATAATAATAATAAATTGTTTATAAACTTAATTTTATTTAGCTTGTTTCTTGAGTAACTAATTAGTTGATGGAAATTTTTATAATGTAGCCTGATATTGCAGCCCCAGGATCAGGCATTGTAGCAGGTTGGCCTCGCAATATCCCACCTGCACCAAATCAACCATTAATGAAACCACCTGAAATATATCCCAATGAAAATAAGGCTGCCTTTAGTTCTGGAACTTCCATGGCTTGTCCCCATATTTCAGGTGTTGCTGCTGTTTTATTAAGTTTCCTAAAAGGTTGGATCAATATGTGGAATCCTGATATCTTAAAGTCAGCATTGATGACAACAGGTTTTCAATTCTTCTTATTAATTTACACCTACTCATATATTATATTTACAAGCACTGCGAGGTGTCACGAGGTGGGACAATACTAGAAACTATAGAAATTGGAGTTTTTTCTTCCTTTTCTATCAGTCCAGTCTATTTTTCAAATTTGATTTTAACTCTCGATCCTTAATTCTTTAAGGTGCGAGCTTAGTGTAGCTGTCACATCTCGCGATACCCATTATTTTTCCTATATTTATAATTATGTTCTAACATAAAATTTTCTTTTTTACATTCAGCTACATGGTGGGACAACACTGGAAACAATACATTGTCTGGCTACCATTTAGCATCACCATTTGATTTGGGATCAGGCCATGTAGTACCAGATCTTATATTTAGTCCAGGATTGGTATATCCTCTTCCAATTGATAACCTTCTATATTTCTTATGCTCCCAGGTGACCGGTTCAATACAAGAGAAATCCAAATCCGTATATGATATGACTAACATCCCAATGATATGCCCAGATAAACCATTTCCAGCCTATAATCTCAATTATCCTTCAATTGCAATTAATGGGTTGACCAGCAATCCAGTGACTGTTACAAGACTCATTACTTGGATTGAAGAGAGAGACAATCCTTATTCTTACAGAGCAATACTTGATTTCCCTACTTGTGTTAGTGTTGTAGTTTCCCCAAGTGTACTTAATTTCACTCCTCAAAATCCTATGATAACTTACACTGCCACTTTTGCCAATATAAATTGCAAAGGAGATATCTTTGGGAGTATTACATGGACAGATGGGGGTAAACATTTTGTTAAGACTGCTGTTGCTCTTATTGTTGCTTAATGCATTAATTAGTTATTGTTGATATATAATTTTCATTTGTTCATTTCAATACCATTTTGATATTTAGTTTTTGTAATGATGATTTCAATACCATTTTGCAATGGTTCCAATGCATTAGTTCTTGTTAATAAATAATGTTAATATGTTCATTTGAATACCATTTTGATATTTAGTTTTTGTAATGTAATTCTTTTTAAACATGATGTATAGAGCTTTAATTCCATGGTACTACTGGAGTCTTCTCCAAAACTACTAGGTTAAGAGTTGGAACTCAATAGCTAAATTAACAGAAAAGAATTGAATGAAATATATATTACAATGGCATTAATTAATATTCAGAAAATACAAGCATGTGTGAATCTAGCTTGCAAGAAAATACAAGACAAGCATATAAACAGAAAAAAACATCATTTTTCTGTTCTGTTCTGTTCATTCCTATTAAAGGAATCAAAACCAGTCAAGAATCAAGCCCAGTAGAAAACCACAATCTCAATTCCAATTTTAAGTTAAATTAGCAACAAATAGGGCAGTGTTTCAATCCATTTTCATTGCACTCATCACATTTCACCATCTTCTTCAGTTCCTCATCCATGACTTTGCAGCTTCCATTACACTCCATACACATAACAAACCTTACTCCTCCACACCTTTCACATCCTCCAGCGAGTCTCCGAGGAATCCCATCAAACAAAATCCCCAATTTTCCTTCTTCCTCCAACTTCACCACTTGATCAGCACCACCAATTAATCTCCCTCTAACAAACAAAAGTGGAACTTTCACTTCCTTTGTACCCATTAGTCTTCTTAGCTCCTCCTTGAACCCTGAATCCATTGAAATATCTCTCTCAATCACATGAATATGATGTGACTCAATAATTGACCTTACAGTGTTACAATCCTCAAAGGTTTTTCTGATTCCTCGCAATGTAGTTGTGTAAATAACAACTGCATTATCTCCACCAGGCGGGCATTTCTTATCGAAAAAGCGAAGAATAGACTCCAATTCTAGCAAATTCTTTAATTTTTGAGGCTTGGGTGTTAGTGAAATGATCCTCTTGATTTGCCCTTCTCCTTCAGATAACTCTTTTTCATACAATGCAACAAGTTCTGGATCAAATAAAGGACTAAAACTCTTCCTCTTAGAAGAAACCTCAGAATTATCACCACCACCACTCTCTGTTTTAAATTCCTTCACTGGATAACTCAATTTCATCACTACTTTACTCGACTTCTCTGAAGAATTATTATCTTTAAAAACCGGTCTTGGACTAAACTCTGAATTTCTCTTCACCTTATTTTCTTTCCCACCATAGGTCTTGGCTTTTCTTGGAGACCCAATTTGATTCAAGAACTTTAATGGGCTTCTAACATCCAAATCTGCAAACCCACGAAGCAGAGCCCTAGATTTGGGGCTTTTCTTGGGATAATTCGAAATGGGTACTCCTTGTTCTTCAAGATCTTCCATGAGTTCCCAAGTATTAATAACTTCAGGCTCTTCTTTAGAAGGCGATCTGTGCTGCAATTTCTCACTCTCTGCCACTATTTCCTTGATGGGTTCTTCTTCTTCTTCTTTTTCTTGTTCTCGCGGCTGTTTCTGTTGCTTTTTTTCGTTGATGTCAAGTTTGAGAGCACCATAGGTTGTGGAAGTGAGAGAGACCACATGGTAACTACACTCTCTGCCGCCATTGTTGACGATGATGTCCTCGCGAAGTTCTTTTCTGAAATGTTTGGAAGAAACACAGCCCATTGATTGACTGATGTTTGTGGGGTTTGCTCTGTTTCTTTCCCCTCCCCTGTTTCTGGTAGTTTTTCAAGAGAAGAAAGTAGAAGTGGGCGAGTGGGGAGTTTTGAGGGAATTTTTTTTTTTTTTTAACGTTTTTTAACCGTTATCCTGTCTGCAACGGGTCCCAACGGTCAAAATTTTCGAAAATATTTTAGTGTTTTGTAGGAAAGCCCTTAGGAATTCAGTTATTAGTTAAAGTTAACCTCACTTTATTCCTAAATTTCATATTTGGCTTGATTCTTGTTTATAACTTGTACTTTTCGCCCTTTTGGTTTGCTACTTTTGCAATGTAACGTCAGTTTTTACCCTTTTTATTTATTTATTTCATCAATCAAACTTAATTTGATTAACCCTACTATTATATGAAAAGAACTCTTAGTTTTAAATTTTTTTATCAACAGAATATGAGAGTGAAATTAAAAAATAGTAATTAGGGATTCAATACCTAATTAATTTATATATTTTAAATTTATTATGTATTATATAAAATATATATATTGTGTAAGTATGTAATTTATGTTTTTTTTTTTATGTTTCATATAATATATGAATACTTTTATTTATGTTTTAGTATGAATAAATTTGAAAAAATATTATAACGAAAATGAGAAAAATAAAATAAAATAAAGAAAAAAAAATATTATAGGAATAGGAATTTCATTCAAAAATAATCTCTCTTTTACACCACCCTTGACCCACTCTATTATCATTCCAAAAAAGAGACAAGCATATAATACCTTCTCCGTTTCACAATAACTGTCGTTTTATAAAGAATTTTTTATTTCAAATTATTTGTCATTTTAATAGTTCAATGCAATATTTATTAGCTTTTTTTCAACTTTACCCTCATTCCAATTTCAATATTTCATATGTTTTTTCTTATTTGGTGAGAAAAAATAAGGGTATATTTGTTCATATTAATTAAAATTAAAGTTATTTAATAGCTTCTTTAATATGTGTGCATCTTCCTAAAATGACAGTTATTGTGAAATGGATGGAGTATAAATTATGAAATATTTAGAGTAAATAATTATGAAATATAAATTCAATTTATTAATTTAGAAAATTTGAAAATAGCTTAATACAAGGAATGTTTGAGTAATTAATTTTTAACTTTTATTTGGTGTAAAGATATGAATTGTAGAGCATATTATAATAGAGAGTTTGGGCTTTTTAAGGACATTTTGAGATTCTAGAGAAGGGATTGCAATATCCAATGAATTTTGAATATTTATGGTGGTTTTATTGTATAATCATATCTCATAATTAATAAATCACATCAAATATGAAATGAAAACTATTAAATGTGTTTTATAAAATTTATTTATTCCAAAATTGTGTGTGAAATTGAAATAGGTAACTTATGGGTTATGGGCTTAGTTTGATTAAAATGCCCAAAGGAACACAGAAGCACAACAAATCTACCTATCATTAAAGAAAGCCCACTAGATAACAAATAATCAAATTTTCTTTTCCATCTTGATCCTATCATAAGGCCCAAGCTTTTTAAAAAATTAATAATTAATAATTCACATAAATTTTAAATTATTTAATCAATTGTTTTTCTTCTTTTTCTTATTTGGTCTATTATGTCTTAGATTACACAATAAAAATTGTCTATATCTATACCAATGATATTGGAGCCAGGACTAAAAAGTCTTAAAATTAAATTTAAAATATATATATATATATATATATTTAGAAATATTATGTCCTTTTTCCTTATCTTAACTCATCTAATATTTCCATATGGATATTTAATGAATGAAAATTTTTTAATTAAAAAATTCTCCAGTGCCTATAAAATAAGATAATCAATTAAAAATTATTTTTAATAGATCATAGAGGGAAATATTGACATTAGAACTATTGACCTCATTATAAACAAAGCTAAATTACTACAGATATATTGAAAATGTTTGCTGTCTCGTTTGATATGATGAATGTTAAATTCATAAATTTAATTAAAATTAATAAATTTGAATAAAAATTATGAAATTAAAAACTCACATTTCATGTGGGTTTTCAAATTTTTTATTTTTGAATGTTTTGATAAATTTTAACAAATTTATGAAATATAATTTAATTTTTTAAACCAAATAAAGGATTGAGTTACAATTCATGAATTTTATAAAATCTATCACTAAAATTCTTCAAAATAAACGAGAATTATGATTTGATTAAAAAAAAATGCAAACTAATGTTGCTGTAATATGGGTGAGAGTGAGATTATATATATATTGATAAGATTTCACAAATGGAAATTGGAAACTCAATTTGAATGTGAATGGACTAGCTAGGAAGGAATTACGTTTTCCCTACCTCAACTCCCAAAGAATCCAAATGCCATTAACAAACAATATGGGAAAATGGAAACAAAACAAAATAATAAAGAACAAAATAATAAGGTCCCCACTCCCCACACACTTCACTACTTTATATAAGTTAAATCTCACAATTATAATAATAAATTAATTACCTTTTGTTTGAAAATACAAATGGAAATTGGAAACTCAATTTGAATGTGAACATGTTCTAGAATCCTTTTTCTCATATATTTCTTCTTTTTTTAGTGGAAAATTTTTTCTCATATTCTTATCCATGGAAAGTATGGGTATGACTACTACAACCTTTTATTTGGTACTGGCCCGTACATGTCCTTTATTTTTATTTATTTAATTATTTTTTTTATAAAAGTAATTTATGAAAAAAAAAATTCTCATATATATATATAT
>CATKHJ011171885.1:0-12315 GCA_949750685.1 Vernicia montana | reverse complement strand
ATTCAACAGCAAGTGCTTTTAAAATTAATCAAAAATTAAGATTAAATTTTAAATTTACTTCTGATCTTTCTATATGTAAAATTATTAATTAAATTTTTATATTCAAGTTTAGCTAATAAATCATTTTCGATAGATAAAATTGTTAAACCATTTAATTTATTTTGAGACATGATCGTTCGTAAATAATTTTTTATAATCTTTAGCCTAGAAAAACTTCTTTTTGTAGATGCAATTGTAACAAGTATTATAAGTAGTATTTTATATGCAATGAAATAATTTGAAAAAAAAACATAATTCTTTTATTAGATTAAGTATTTCAATTGAATTATTAATATATGCTTTTAATGGAGATAGAATGAGGTAGTCGTTTCACAAGAAAGAAGAAAAAATTAATGGTAGAGTTTCTTTTGGTTTGAAAAATAGCAATTAAGGCTCTGTTTGTTTCGTAGAAAATATTTTTCGTATTTTCTGACGTTTGGAACGTTTTGGAAAATTAATCAACAGAAAATATTTTTCTGATTAATGGAAAACTAAGTCTTTTTTTAAGGAAAATGACTTCATTTTTTAAAAACGGGAAGTCATTTTCCAAATTTTGACAAATTCATTATAATGAAAGAAAAATATGTAAATATAAATTTATTAATCCGCCAATTACTGATATTCACTATCGGCAACTATTGATGACCACCGTCGGCCGCTGGCAACTACTAAATTTATCATTTTTATGTATTTTTTCTCATACTTAATAATAAAATTTTAAAATTTCAAATTTATTATAAAATTAAATATATTTATAGTCTTATAAATTAAAATTTTTAATATTGTAATCAAACAACAGAAAATTAGTTTTTGGGAAAATATTTTTTTAGAAAATGTTTTCCTTGAAATATATTTTCCAAAAATAAATTTTTTTCGCGAAACAAACGGAACCTAAGTAGGTAGTTGAAAAAAAAATATGGATTTATACTACTATTTAGGAAAAGCTAATAGATTTTTTTTTAAGAGAAAAAAAAGCTAATATAATACTATTTTCAAATTTATATTAAGTTATTAAATTAAGTTATATTTCTAAAATTTTAACTTTTTATTTTCTCTACTTTATTTTTGTAAAAATACTTTCTATTTTCTATACTATATATGTAGGAGGCCTTTATACTATATATATTATATGAAAAAAATTTATATATATAGGGGGCCTTTATAATCGGGGGGCTTTTATAATCGGTGGGCCTAAGACAAGCCTTAGTCGCCTTACCCATTGAGCCACTCCTGGTCTTTTTCGATAACTGAGATGAAGAAATGGGGTATATGACACTGCTCGATCAGTGCTAGAGCTCAGACCTATTTTTCATTTAAATTTCAGGTCTCAATTTGTGAAGAAAATATCCGACTGAATGGGTCAAGCTTTTGGAAAATGTTAGGCTCGGCCTATAAACAAAGTCTAATCAATGCATTTTGGCTTATAACTTCCTAGTTTTCTCCTTGTGTTTGTGTCAATTGTTGTTGTATTATCCTCCTAAGATGGTGTATAAGGTTTTTGGTTGTATAATGTTTTATGTAGCCTTGTACTCTATTATAAATGAATGAATTGATGAATTTTCAAATTATTCAAAAAAGGAAAAAAAAAAAATGTTGTTGCCCTTGCTGTGTAATCTTTGATAGAACTTGTAAGAAAACTAGTAATATGATTGTTACAAGCAAGATTCAAACTTTAGCACATATTCTTAGAATATAATTCTCATAAAGGGAGAAGATTGATTAAACAATTCACATTCCAAATTACTTTTTCTCCATTTTTTTTTTCATTTGGAATAACTTTTAGGTTCAAATTCAATTTAGTCTATTATTTAATCCATATAATTTTATTTACAATAAAATTAATTTTTATATTTTTAATTATTGAAAATATAAAAATTAAAGAAGAAATTACACTAAATACAATTTTTTTAATTTTTTTTGTCAAAAATACTTTTTTATCTTTTTATGTTTTAAAAAATATATTTTTTTAATACTTATGATATGCCTTTGAAAATAAAGCATTTTTGAAATAGAAAACTTAATGAACTGTATTTTTGAAGAAAAAAAAAAGAAATACGTATATAAGAATACATTATTTTTTAAATTATTTGGGTAAAATCTCCAAAATTAAATTTCTAAGCCCAATATTTTTTGTCAAAGCCCAATAAAAACAGACAATTTCCAAAGCCCAAAGTAAAGCATGAAAATGTCAGCACCACCATCGTCTTTCTAAAAAACCAGACCAGTAAAATCCCTAACCCTAAACCCTTGAAGAACTACACAAAACCACCAATTCAATCCAATCCAAGCATGGTGTGCATAAGGAAGGCGACAATCGATGACCTATTTGCGATGCAGGCTTGTAACCTGCTTTGCTTACCGGAGAATTACCAGATGAAGTACTATTTCTATCACATCCTCTCTTGGCCGCAGCTTCTCTACGTTGCCGAAGACTACAACGGCCGTATTGTCGGCTATGTCTTGGCTAAGATGGAAGAAGAATCAAATGAGTGTCATGGCCATATCACCTCTCTCGCTGTCCTCCGTACTCATCGTAAGTTGGGCATTGCTACTAAGCTCATGAACGCTGCCCAGACTGCCATGGAACAGGTCAGCCTTTTATTTCAATAATTAGTTTTAAATTTTTATGCTTGATTTTATGAAGATATAGAATTAGGGATTGATTGTTTAGTCTTTGAATGGCACAAGAATGTATAAATTTTTTTGCTTTTTTTAATCGGTTTTGTATAATTAATGAAATTTATGGTTGCTTTTATATATAGAATAAATTGGAACTGAAGCTTTTGTTATTGCCATTATTGGTGGGGAAAAAAGCTTTATAGTTCAATAGATAGGGTTTGTTTGTGTTCATATGAATGAATGGGATTTGGGATTTTGATTGGCTATTATATAAATTTTGACTAACTAGTAAATAAGTAGTTTAATGGTGAATTTATTCGCAAGTACTACATTTTAATGTATATAATTTTAGATATTAAGCTTTGCTTATGATTGATTTTGCTGAACTACTTTTTAATTTCTAAGAGCAAGTTGATATTATCGTTGAAGTAAAATTTGAAATTTTTGTGGCAATGGCAAATAGTCAGGAATCTTTCTGAAAGTTTTTACTAGAGCAATTGTGCGGCAAAATGGGATAAAAACTTAGTGCATTTAAGTGAATTTTGTGTATGAATCTCATAATCAAGGTGCCGGGAACAGGTGTTTGGCGCAGAGTATGTCTCACTGCATGTGAGGAAGAGTAATCGGGCAGCTTTTAATCTGTACACAGAAACATTAGGATATAAGATTCATGATGTGGAAGCAAAGTATTATGCTGATGGAGAGGATGCATATGATATGCGGAAGCAGCTTAAGGGGAAACAGAGTCATCATCATGGGCATCATCATCACCATCATGGGGGTGGTTGTTGTGCAGCTGACCACAAATTTGTGGAAGCAAGACCAGACTCAAAATCAGAGGCTAAAGCCAGCACAAAAACAGAATCGAAAGCAGGGTGATGATGAAACTTGCATCCAGCTTTTGGAGAAGTGAGCCATACACTTTTGTTATGTAATTCAGACATATTGCTTGTTTGTACTGATTATTATAGTTTATTTTCTGGTGGTAATAAGAACTGAAGGAGATTGGGGTTTGAATTGCTCATTTTGTCACTGCATCCATATATATTATGATGAGGATTGTTGTGTAATGGTTGATGCACCTTCTTCCTAGGATACATTTTTGGTGCCGATATTTTCTTTGATCTATTATTGATAGTTTTATTCGATATCAATTTTACGACATGCTAAATTTTATAATTCCTATTCCATTGTTTGCTTGCTTCCTTTTGATTGATTTTGGAATTGATAAGTTCATTGCTTTTAAACCCAAATCAAATAATAGCAGGAATTTGTGAAAGTTTGATGTGTTAGTAGATTTTCCTACTGGTTGATGCAATGAGTTCTGGTTAACTCAAGAGTCAAGAAGTACATTGACAGGAAGTTTATTGTTTTTTATACAAAGAATGACATTGGCAGGTACAACGGATAGTTTTGGTTCTCCATTTTGTCTATGAATGCAGACAATTTTATAATGTGCATTTCACACTTCAATTAATCATGATTCCCAAACTTGGTTCTGAAATGTACAAACACAACTTTATAATGTGCATTTTGGTTCTTGTAATACCACCAAAGTGTTTTTCTTTCCAAACTTGGTTTTGAAACTAGTTCCAAGTTGTTAGTTCTTTATGGTTTGTGGATCATCATTTTTCCATTTCCATTTTTCCTTTAAAAAAAAAAAAAAGGAAAAACCATGATCCATGTTCTTAAAGACATATTGGTTGGGCAAAGGCTTTTAGGTGAAAATTTTTCATTGGGCTCCAAATTAGGTTTGAGATCTCAATTTCAAACCACATTACTGAAATTAGGCTGAACACTACAAAAAATTATAAGGTAGAACATTTAATTTTTTGCGTATAACTATGTTGCTAATCTTCCAAATTCTTCCATCTCTATCTTATCTTCTATCTGAACTAATATCATCAAAAGAAAAAATTTAAAAAAAAAGATGGGAAAAAGAAAACAAAAGAAAAAAAGTGCCTAATCCTTTTGGTCTTTACTTGGAAGAGACGTTCATGAAAAGGACTCTGCTTTACCTAATTTGTTTTCTCTGTTTTGTAGGGTAGGTGAGGTGAGCGAAGGAATGATACAGGAAGATTCCAAGTAAAATATAGAAAAATTAGGTCATTTAAGAATCTGTATAAATTACAGAGAAAATAGGAATAGGAAGTCAAAGTCTTGGCCTCTAATCTACTCATCTATAAGATTATCCACTAGAAGGAAAATCTTGATTTTTATGTAATATTATATGGTAAGCAATACCAACTTTTTATGTGTTTATATTGTCATGATTTGGAATAATCAATAATTGAAAAGTTTTGTATGGTCCCTGTTATATTCAACCTATTCTTCTATACCTTTACTATGCTATTGGAACATCACTTTCTTACTAGTATTTATTACATTTTTTTTTTTTTTTTTATCAAGGCTTCGTTTATTACGTAAAATATAACTTATTTTTAGAAAATATTTTTCAAAAAAAAATTTCTATAAAAATATTTTTCCAAAAACATATTTTCTGTTATTTGGTTACAATATTAAAAATTATTTAAAAAATATTAAAAATTTCAATTTATAAGACTATAAATATATTTAAATTTATAATAATTTCATAATTTTAAAATTTTATTATTAAATATGAGAAAAAATAAATAAAAATAATAAATTTGATGATCACTGGCTGCTGGCAGTGGTTGGTGGTGGCTACTTAGTTGGTGTTGGTCATCAATGATCGCTGGTAGTGAATATCGGTAATCGGCGAATTAATAAATTTATATTTACATATTTTTCTTTCATTATAATGGGTTTTTTTAAAATTTAAAAAATGACTTTCTGCTTTGAAATTATTTTCCTTAAAAAAAAGCTTAATTTTTCATTAATTAGCAAAATATTTTTCGTTAAATAATTTTTCAAAACATTCTAAATATTAAAAATATGAGAAATATTTTTTACGAAACCAACATATTCTAAATAAAATTTTCACAGAAGTGAAAGTGGATTGAGATCTTTTCAAGTCACGTTTTCTTAGGGACAATATTTATTATCATAAATGTCACAAAAATTTATAAAATATTTTAATTTTCTTTCAATAAATTTATATGAAAGAGTACTCTTTCAAAAATTGAAAGTTGGCAGTAAATTTATAATATACTATTCTACTTTTTTTTTTTTTTTTCGCCAAAGAATATACCATTCTACTTGTATAACTATTCTACTTCATTTCATAATGTAGTCTTCAAGACTCATTGATTTTTGAACCACTTTACTACTAAAATAATTGAGGGTAAACTTAATAAATTAAAAAATATATATATATTTTTTTCAAATAATTTTTCTTAATCTCTTTGTCAAAGTCAAATATGACACTCATTTTGATATGAAAAAGATTAAAATTTCCAATAAACTCAATTATTTGTCACTTAAGCATAGTTTAGAAGTGTATATATATATATATATATATATATATATGGTACCTCAATATTTAATAATAATAATAATCGTACACTGAGACATAACTTATTAATAAAATACATAATTTCTTAAATAATAGATTTAGATTCGATTATAATTATTTAATTTTAAAAAAATTAATAAATTTTATTTCAATTAAAACTTAAACTAAAAATTTTATCGTTTTAAAAATAATTTCAACATCACTAAATAAAAAAATCATTAATTAAAAAATATATATATATTAGAGGACCACGTTTTGGTAGGGATACCCTAGTGGTTGTCTATTTATTGGAAAGAATTCCAAAGGCAAGATAAAAAGAAAGAAAGGGCTAGAAGAATCATTACTACTCCAGCCATTTTGATTACAGATTGGATCATTTTCCACCTCTTGATGTACTAATTTTGGAGATTTTTTTTCTTCCCCTAAAATGATAAAAATGTGAATTTTATGAGACTAAATCAAAAGAAGCTAACTACAAAATTCTATATGAAATTGGTCCATCATTAGGTATATTCCTAATTTTGTATGGGATTTAACATGTTCAAGATACTTCTACAAACCACATGTCCCATGTAATTTTTATTTTTCTAAAACATTATCTATAAATTTACCCAATAACAACATTACATGTTTAAACTCTAGAAAATTTTGTAAATGAAAAAAAAAATAAAATCTATCAATAAAAAGATTTTACCGTAAAAAAATTTCCCTTTCATCACTTTATATTTGAAAAATATTATATTTTGGCTCTTAAATAATGACTCATATTCTCTCCGTTTCAAAATGCTAAACGTTTTAGAGAGTTACATAAAGATTAAAAAAAATTATTAAATAATTTCAATTTTAATTAAAATTAACTAATATATTTTTATTTTATTATTATTATTAAAACTTATCATTTTTTTTTTATCAAAACTCTATTAATAGTAATGAGGATAAAATTGAAAAAAAATAATAACTACTATTTAGAACTCCGACAATGAATTTAAAATAGAAAAAATTCTTTAAAACGAATATAATTTAAAACAGAGTATTTTTTTTTACTAATTTAACTTTAGTTGAAATTTAAATTCAAAGTTTTATATTTTTGAAAATAATTTTTACACAATTATAAATGATAATTCATATTGATTTTCTCTATTTATATTATTGACACCAAATGAGTATAAATTTTTTTTTTCGAGATATTATATAATATTTTTATATTTTACAAGGTATCAATTAGATATAAAATTGAATTAAATATTAAAACAATACAAATATCAAAATAACAATTATGTCAAATATTACAAAATAAGATTAGGGAGGAATTCAACCTGTCTTATTCTCAACAATAATGCAACATTCATTCTGCTATAATATATTAATTCTTGTTGGCTGCTTGTTCCATATCCAACCAAAACTTAGCAAATGGCCAACTCTTTGTACTTTAGTTTATTTAATTTTTTACAAGTTTGTGCAATATTTTAATGAAAGCAAACCTAACACGCCATGCCTATTCTAAGCATTATTTTAGTAAAGCCAAACCCATATTTTAATTCCTTGACTAAGATAAAAGGAGAAAAGTTCAATTTATAATACACAACTCATGGAGATACTTACAAGCTACAAAGATTGCAGAAAGAGATACTAAACTACAATTAAATTAAACAATGGTGAGTATTTTAATTTACCATTAAAAAAAAAATGGTGGGAGCTTTTTAACTAAGAAATTAGAAATATCCTAAAAGTATATGCAAATATGATACAAAAGGGCAGCAGCAAAAGACACTTTTATCATTGTAAAGCCTTGTTGATTGGATTCCTAGTGGGCTCTCCACAATACCACTTCCCAAAACAAGAACAACTGAGCTTTCACATTCATCCTCTCTCATCACCAGCACTAGCATCATAACCATTGAGGACAAATTAGCTTTAACTTGATTGGCTCGAATTAGAGACCTTGGACCACATTGAAAGTGACCATAGTAATAGTACATTTTTGACAGTATGTTCATTCTGTGACTGTACATTTCAAGGAAATATCTTGCCTTAGCTTATGAGCTATGAAGCAAACCGGCGGGGTACTCTAGGCGTCGGGACGACCGTATCGCGACCGATTTGTATCAAGTGCTGGCGATCTTTAATTGTTTTATCAAACAATCTGTTTTCAGGATTTTCTGCATAGCAAACATAGTAGCAGCTCACACAGGCATGGGGTAATGCCATAGCAATCCTGGTCTGAAAATCATATTATTAGAAAATTAAATGACTCGTAAAGAATCTTTATAAAAGATTATAAAATATACATAGATAGATAATAGATTAAATAAAGAAATGCGGTCAAATAAGAGCTACCTACCATTAAGTATCCAATGAAAAAAGCCAGGAGGGAGATGGTGGCTGTGAAGGGCTTATACAATTTATGAGTCCAAGCAGCCACAACAATTACACAAATGGAGCCACTGCATACTCCTGTAAGGAAGCAAATTGAGCTGGTAATGTCAGAGTCAACAATTTCTACCATTTTTTCTTGCCTCTCAAAGAGTGCCCAAGTGTCTTGTGATGCCTGTACAAAGCCTTTTCCATATGCAGCTATCTGCAACATTGATTTAAGGATAATTCAGTATGAACACATTTTTAATATATGAATAAGTTGGCACAAGAAACAATAATCAATCAGGAAAGCATTATTAGATTGGTGACACTTAGATAACAATGTAATTTGATAAGTAGAATGTGCTCCAAAAAGAAGGTAAAATTTCAAATTTCCAAGAATGACTTGAAAATTATTCAATATTATGCATACTTGAACTTGAAAATGACTCCTGAAGTATAACTCCCTATAAGATCAGATTAAATGTTCTGATAGAGAAGTTGCAACAAGTTTAAATCTTCTAAGGAAAAAATTCATGAAAAGTTTCAACTTTCTGAAAAAGACTAGTAAGTAGCAAGTCATATTCAGATTATTTCCTTGGCTGTACTGGGGAAGATCAGTTGTTTTGATTTGCAACGAACAAACAGCACTAAACTTTTCATGAAATGCAGCAAATTGTAAGGAAATTTGATGAAGTCTCAAGGTTTTAGTAGTGATATTATTCTTACCTGTACAAAGGCCCAGCCATTGCCATGTCTGAAGATGGACTGCATGACTCCAAGACAGCAATGTGCACAAGAAAACATGAACTCATCCTCTCCCTCAAGCAAATTCAAACCTCGAGCAACAATTCTCAGTGCTTCAATTGAAGGCACAAATATAGATCCTAGACAAGCACTTCCAAGATTTCGAGTTATAGCTCTTTGGAAACAAAATTGAGTACTAGCTTGCATTCCTCTGAGATAATACAGAGAGATTACTCTACTAACTGTCAAATTAACTACATTCCTCATAACCTCAGTAGTCCAAGCCAAGCTAATTATTAATACAATAATAGTCAAAGGTGGAAAGTAAAAATTCAAGGCTCCAATCACAGCTAAAATCCATATGGACATCCACAAGAATCCAACCCCAAGCATCCAGTAAGTGGGTTGATTCAAATCCCCAAATTTCGGAACAGGTTCAAGCGATTTAATCAAGATTTTAGTGCAAAACTTAATTCTTTGACTAACCCAACAAGCATATAAACCATTGCCTATTGCAAAGCCAATAAGGCAAACTCCAACACCATCAGTAGCAGCCCTTTGGAAGCAAATTAAGAGAATTCCAGCAGCAAGTGACATGAAGAAAGAGCACCATAATATGAAATGAATCATGAATCCGGGCCATACTCTAAATGCCTTTTGCCATGTAAGAGCAAGAGTAATGCTCAATAAAGATGCAGCTTCAACTTGAGGAAGGAAATATTTCAATATCCTCTTTTCTTTTCTTTTAGTAGTATCTGATGCTACCAGAAGTCCTTGAATTCCCTTGAATATAAGAAAACACACAAGCCCAATAGCTAGAACAGTGTGCAAGACAAACAGAAACAGAGATATTCTGTTTGTATATCTTCTTGAATTGAGTGTTGTTATTGATGGCTAGTAATCAAAGAGAAGAGGAAAAAAAAACCCAAAAATATCTTTTATTAGTAACTTGAAAATTCAGCAAAAACTTATATTTCTGCTCTAGAGAGAGAACCCATGAATTTTCTAATTATTTGGTAAAAATTTTGGAAGAAGTATTGAATTTTTTCCATAACTGACTTGAAAAGCCTTCAAGAATTTAAGATACTTTCGTATAACATACTGAAAAATACTTATTAATTGCTGTAAAACTGTTTGACCAAACAAAAAATTAACAAATGTTTTACTAGAATTTACAAAACTTCTAACAAAATTGATAAAGATAACTAGTAAACTCCAAAGTAAAAAACTTTAAAATCAATTTTCAACAAATTAATTAAGAAAAAACAAAGAAGCTAAAGATCTCAAAAGCAAGAAGAAAACTTACTTGTGGGGTTGGAGTAGAGCGAGGCAGGGAAGTAGCTGGAGTAGAGCGAGGCTGGGAAGTCTGAGAAGGAGAAGGAGTAGCAACTCTAGTAGAACTATTGATAGCAATTCTCAAAGGGTTTGATGGGTTCAATCTTTGCAACATTGACACATGAAAATTTCTTTGATCTTCATCATCATTATTAACATTGCTCTCTATCACCTTTTCTTTAAAACCCACCTCTGCTTTTTCCAAGTCTCTCTCTTCTTTCCTTTCATGTCTTTCCTCTTCTTCTTCTTCTTCCAATTTTCTTTCATTTTCTCCCTCTAGCCCCTAAAAAAACAGAATCTTGAAACTGTTAGTATTAGCTGAGACATTATAAGAAGATTAAGTAAAAAACCAGAGAAATTGGAGTACGGTAGGCTTCTCTTACATGTTCTGTAGCACCCATGATGATGGTGGTGGTGGTGATGACGTCAGCTTCCGGCGGCAGTGGCGGCGGCGGTGATGGTGGTGATGTATGAAACCGTTGTTGGATTTTGTATTTTCTTTAGTTAAATGTTGTTATTAATATCAGTGGTGGCTAACGTGTTTTTCTTTTTTTTTTTTTTTTTTAATTCTTTTACAGTATAATTTTATCCAAAAATAAATGAGAACAACGCTCTGTTGTTTTACGTGTAATGCACGCACCAATAAGAGGGAAGTTCAGTGAATTTGTTTAAGACAAGGATAAAGCACGTGCGAGATTTGGGTTTGTACTCTGTGTTTCTCAGGTAAACGGTCTGAGAAGAGACTATTATGATCGACGGTTGTGATTTAGTTTTGATGGGTGAGATGATGATGTGGGTGAGATTGACTTTTTAAAGAAAATGGAGAGAGAGACGTGACCATTTAGTGTCCTTTATCACGACTTCCACGGAATTCACAGGCCGTGTAGGACACTACAAAGTTTAAATTATATTAAATTATAGGGTTGTCCTTAATTTTTAGGGTTCTATTTGGCAAAAAAAAAAAAAAAAAAAAAATTAGGGTTTTTTTTTTTTTTTTTTTCAGTTTTCATGCCAATGTTGACTGTTATTATTGGTTAAGAGTAAGGATGGCAGCGGAGCGGGTATGGGGTGGGTTTCTCATTATCTGTATTCGCTCCGCGAACATTTATTTATACCCGTTCTGTTACCCGTCTCGCTACGGGGCGGGGCAGGGCGGGTATCCACGGATTTACCCGTTTTATTTTTTTTTCTTTTTTCTTTAAAAAATTTATTTAATATTAATTTTTTTTTATGTATATATATATTCATTTATATCTCTTTTTTACATATTTATATAATATAATTTATCTTTTACATAAAAAAAATAAATTAAAAATGATATATTATATTATATATATATATATTTGAAAAATTAAAAATATATATTATATATAATCGGGGCGGGTTCGGGGCGAGTTTTAGCATTACCCGCCCCGCCCCGAACCCGATTCGAGTTTTAAAATTAAAACTCGCCCCGCCCCATTTATTAAATGGGGCGGGTAATACCCGTCCCATTAGAGACGGGACGGGGCAAGTACCCGACGGGGCGGGCTAAATTATCATCCCTAGTTAAGAGGAACCCCTTGATTGGGCAAAACAAGCTTAGGAACAGCCAAACTAGCTTTTAACACATTATCAAGGATTTAAATTTTAGTAAGGTTGAATTACTTAAGAGAATTTAATTTAATCACATCACATCAAATAATTAGATTTATTCATTTAGATATATTACATGCTAATTGGATTTAATTACATTGCATCACATCTTAAAATAATATAGTAATTTATATATAAAATAAAAAAAA
>CATKHJ011171778.1:0-10734 GCA_949750685.1 Vernicia montana | reverse complement strand
ATAAAGCAATAAAAAGGAAACTAAAATAAAATGAAAACAAAAACAAACAAAGCAATAAAGAAGCAAAACAAAACTTTAAAAAAAATAAAATAAATAAACAAATGAAAAAGGAAGAAAATAAATACCTTTTAATAACGAGGCTTGGGGACGTATGGATGGAGCAGGCGACTGAATCGTAATTCCACCTTGACTGACTCGGCAGAACCAAAGCCTCCAAATGGCTACTAGGACGGCTCTTAGGACTTCCTCAAACTGATTTGAGAGAAACCACGAACAACCACCCAAAACCAAACTTTGAACTAAAAAGGCAGCTCTTTCGAACCAGGCCTTAGAAAATGCTAGCTTTTAATCAATTAGGTTTGATTTTAGCTAGTCAAGTGTATTGAGTTGTGTAGAAATGAGTTGGGGGGGGGGGGGGGGTAGTTTATATAAGAATAACAGCTAGGGAAGTTTTTAACTTTTTCCAATGTGGGATTTGGCATTTTGAAGCTCGAAACCGCACACAGGCTTCCTAGGACCGCACACGGGCCATTCTGGATCGCACAGGAAAAACAGGACCGTACAGAAGAAGAGGGACCGCACAAGGCCTGTGCGGAACCTTACAGCCCTGTGCGAAACCGCACAGGCCATGTGCGGTCCCTGGGGGACCCTGTGCGGTCCTCTAGGTCTGATAGGGCTGGTTCATCTAATTTTTTTCCCCTTTCTTGCTCGTTTCAACTTCCGAGACTTATTCGCATGTCCGAGGGTTCAAACGGTGCAAAATTCAGGGTTCAAAGTAAGTTGATAAGGTAGGCATATTTCTAAGGACGAGGACGAGCCAATATAGGAGGAATGAGAGACTTTAGTGATGAAGAAAGGCAGACAGAGAACTCAGCATACACCAAAAGAGTATACGAGTTCGGCATAGACAAAGCAAGTTGAGTAAATCAAGCTGAAGAGCTTAGTAGGATGAGGACGAAGCGAACAAAAGAGCTGGGTATTAACCATACGAACTAAGGAGCTCGGTATATGTGAGACAAGTCAGGGAACTTGATGATGAGGCTAAGGATGTTTATAGATCAACGAAGAGAACTATAAGACTTGTTAACAAGGTTGCAGATGCAAAATGAATAAGAAGGGTTTCACTTTGACGAGGTAAATTGATAGGTTTGTTTTGTAGTATTATGTCGTGTACAGAGTTGTAGTTGTTGTTTAAGAGTGTGTGTTAGTGCATCAGTCACTTAGTGTTTTCTTGGCTTATGACGGAAGATGTTTTTATTTATGAATAGTAGCTCCGAATAGAAATGAATTATTTATAAGACTAGTCATCTATCACTGACAATTTCCCAGAGAAATGAATGGTCTAAATTAAAAGTAATTTACCTAATAAACTGACTTTATAGAAAAGGGTATGGCTATGAATAAAAGTTTACCTTCCCAATGAAAGTTACCTTCTCGATAATCAATTGTTTACCAGTTGTTTGCCACTAAAGATTATTTTATTGTTTTCTCTATATAAAGATGTCTAAGTAGTTCAGAAATGTAATCTTTCCATTTCCTTTCTCTTTCAAAAATATAAAGTTTTGCATTTCTTTTCACATCTCTTATAAGTCTTAGCCGGAGTTCAGATTTAAATCTGAATCTCCTCCAATGTTTCTTTTCTTCTAAGGAAATCAGTCAATCTTCATATTAAACTTGAGACCCAAGTGGTGGATTGATCTTCTAGTTTTCTTAAAAGAGCTATAGGTAGATCTAGATAATAGATCTGTGGATCCGGTGAGCCTAAGGACGATATATGCCAAATTTGATGATGATCAGAGAGTTACTAAGAGGCTATAGCGTATATGATGATGGTGATTTGCAACGTTATTGGAGAAGATATGGCTAATGAAGTAGGTTATAAAATGCATGAATACATGATAAAACCACTCTCTGTATTTTCATTGAAATCCATTCCTTTGTTGGATATTATGTATTTCAAAAATTATTTCTTTTAGTGTTTATTGTTACCATATGTAGGAAATTGATATTGTAAACTCTATTGTAAATGTTATACAGTTTATTGATATGACAATGCCATTTAGGCTAACCTAATATTTAATAATAATCCTACCAAGCCAGTACCTAGTCTTTGTTATACCCCAGGTTATGATTATCTATGATGTACATATAAAGACGTGAGAGAAAGAAGATATTAAGACAAAGGGAACGGTTAGGTTGTGATTTAAGAGAAAAGAAGATGAGAGAATTCCTGTTCCAATGAATGACTGATGATAAGGATGGAAATTTAGTGATGAAACTGAAATTTGAGTCTTGATGGTGAAGAACAAGTTTGATGACAAAAATGAGAATATAATGAGAATGAGTCATATAAATGAGGCTAGATCATAGACGAGGTTGTATTGAAGATGATAGAAATTATGAGAGACATGACATGAAAAGGAATATATACGAGTTAATTGATAAGGAGGATTTATGAGATAGATGAACCCGATATAGTGTAGGATGAGCGAAGGACTTGATGTTAGTAAACAAACATATGGGTTTAGTTTAATGAGATGAGTGAAGAGAATGTAAGATAAGTCTAGGAGCTTGATGATGAGGCCGAGAATGTTCATAGATTTACGAAGGGAATCAGGTAAGTCTAGGCTAGATAAGATGAGATTGAGCAGTGGACTCGATGTAGATATCAGTATATGTTTACGAAGACGAGATATGGACTCGATAATAAGGCTTTGGTACCAGTAGATGATTACGAGGCAAACTAATGGGTTCGAATGTATGATAGAGTAAGATATTATATTGTAATGAATAAGTATAGTTAGGTGGAAATTTATCTACCACTGACAGACCATTAATGACATTTTTCCTTTTTAAGAAAAAGTTACCGTTCCAATAAAATCTTACCTTTCCAATGTGAACTGTCTTTTCCATAAATAATTGTTGACCGGCTTTATATCTTTTCATAATAGAAGCCATAATTACTTCTTCTCTATTTAAGTCCTTAAGAATGTTCAATTTTATTTTGAATGGTTATATTCTCTTTCTAAAAATCTTAAATTCTGAGTTTTTATCTAAAACGCAATAGAAACCAATTCCACTTAAAATTCTTTCATCAAACTTTCTCTCAAAGAAAATAGCCACTCGGCAGATGAAACCTAAGACCTAAGAGGTAGATGATTCTTCTAGTTTTCTTAAAAGATCTCCAAGTGGGTTTAAAGGATAGGCTTGTGGATTTAGGGAGCCCAAGGATGGTAGAAGTCGAGCTTGATGATGATCAGAGCCTAGGTAATGATGGCTTGGTCTGGAATGATGAGAGAGTTATTGGGATGTCATTAATGGAGACTCTTTTAATTTTTATTGGAGAAATTAGGAGTCGAAAAGGAACTTGAAGGATACCGCAGAGCCAGAGCTAAAGGTGGATATATAAGAGGCAAGATTATAGCAATGTAGAAATTTTATAATATGTAATTGAAGAAAATGCATGAACAATATGATGAAGTACATTCTTGCATTTCATTGAATTCCATTCCTTTGCTGACCTCCTTATAATAAGATACTTTCATTAGTGTTATTGTTACCATCACCTTCGGTGGGTAACCTAATATTGTATTTTCTTTGCAAGTTCTATCAAAATGTAAAATCGGCGAAGCCATTCAAGTTGAAGCCATTACTCTTTAAGCAAGGTCATTTGGACCGAAGCTATCTTATTGTAAACAAAATAGTCTTAATTATAATCGAAGTCATTTCTATTGTAATCGAAGCCATTTAGGCTGAAGCTAACTTTATTGTAATTGACGATGTCATTTGAGCCGAAATCACCATCTTGTAAACGAAGCCATTTGGGCTAACTTTATGTTGAAATAAAATGCAAAGTTTTTCCTTAGTAATATTGTTATATATTGTATATTAAATTGATAGAACGCCCAAGTAATGAGGGTATTCATTAGACCAAATGCACTAGTGACTCGACTGACCGATTTTATAAACTAAGTCAGATGTATTCTCGCAGGCATGCGAAGATGATTCTTGGACATGTAGCAGTCCATGATTGTTACAAAAGAGTACATGATTTCAATCTTAGTGCCTTCGATGGTTTATTACTTATACCGTGATGGTATATGATGGTGCTATAAATGTAGAGTCATATGGGTTAGCGGTTCATCCCACCATTTGATCACTGATAGATAATGATGTGAGATTCGTGATAATATGGAAAAATAAACCCGAACTCATAAATACATGCTTCTGTCAATTTATAAAAACAATATTTTGATGTAATTGTTTTCAAAACTTATGATATTATATGATTCCTATCGTATTAAATTCGTATAGTACTTTGATGATTACTTCTCTTCGATATTTGATTATTCATGAAACCCTTGTTCATAATGCATTTCTATGATTTTATTGAGTTGACGACTCACCAAATCATCTGTGGAATTTCAGGATTTATCTTAGAAGTTTTCAGGAACAATTTTGGAGAAGTTAGAAGGTAAAGGTTATAGCCCTTGTCTCTTAGCGAAGATGCTCTAGCTATTTATGACGAGGAAGGTATTCGAGCTAGAGTTAGAATATAGACATAGAATATTAAGTTTTAATTGTAATTTTCATAATTGATGTTGAATTGTATTAGAAAGTAAATGGATTGTAAGTAAATTTGTATATAACAAAGTGATTTAAATAAATAAAATGAGGAAGATTTTATCCTAAGTTCAGATCTGTTATCTACTGTATGATCGTAAGTTTGGCCCATGGAAGCCTTGCATAGTCGAGCATGATTGTATAAGTGATTAAATCCCAGGCATATAAGGGTTATCTATGAAGTGATCAGTGGCCTTAAGCCTACCCATGCCCTAGGACTGTTGTGGCTCTTAAAGTTGGGTCGTGGCAAAGGTAGTATCAAAGCAAAGGATGTTAATATTAGAGCAAAAGTTATAGAAAGATTAAGTTAAGATCAAAGTAAGAGTATAGATGATAAGTTAGACATATAAGTGTATATAAGATGGTATAAGATTGATAAGCTAAGAGTGTGCTAGACTAAGTGAACTACGAAGCATAAGATTTCTTATTCGTTGATGTTTTGTTTTCTTTTAAATATAGACAGTGTGTCAATTGTATTGTGATATGAACCTTCTTTTTTCTTTTATAGCATTGTAATGTTTTCTCAACGAGGACAAGGACAAGGTTGTCCTAGAAGAGTTGTTTTATCTGAAAAGAATTCTGATGACCAAGTAAGGAATGATATGTCTACCATAAACCAAAGATTAGGTCAACTTCAAAGGAATAATGAGTTATTAACTGAATTGATAATTTAGCAGAGACAACAAATTGCACCACAAGTAAAAGAAGTATCTTTTGAGAATTTTATGAAGTTGATACCTTCGGAGTGTAGTGGGTGAAAAAGGACCCTACTTTCTTTCTTTTGGAATTAGAGGATAAGATATAGATCTTAAGGATTTCAGATAGGAAGGTACTAGAGTTTAATTTTTATTTGATGAAAGGGAATGCAAGAAAATGGTTTAAGAGAAGGGCGATTAGGTTAGAATTAGAGTGCTTCGGAAAGGGATGAAGGATGGGGATATGTATAAGGAAGGATACTTATCTCAAATGTGGATCTATTGGAGAAAGCTGAAGATGATGTTAGATGGAGATAAGTATAACCAAGAGATAAGTGTGTATTTTCAAAATTCCAGGATGAATTTTTATGGAAGGGAGAATGTAATACCCCAGGTTATGATTAACTATAATGTACACATAAAGATGAGAGAGAAAGAAGATGTTAAGACAAAGAGAACGGTTAAGTTGAGATTTAAGAGAAATAAAGATGAGAATTCCTATTCTAATGATTGACTAATGACGAGGATGGAAATTTAGTGACAAAATTGAAATTTGAGTCTTGATGGTGAAGAACAAGGTTGGTGACAAAAATGAGAATATAATGAGAATGAGTCATAGAAACGAGGCTAGATCATAGATGAGGTTGTATTAAGGATGATAGAAATGATAAGAGACATGACATGAAGAGGAATATGTATGAGTTAATAGATAAGGAGGATTTATGAGATAGACGAACCCGATATAGAGTAGGATGAGTGAAGGACTTTATGTTAGTAAACGAACAAATGGGTTCGATTCAGCGAGACAAGCGAGGCAAATGTAAGATTAGTTTAGGAGCTTGATGATGAGGCCATGGATGTTCATAGATTTACATAGGGAATCAGGTAAGTCTAGGCCAGATAAGATAAGGTCAAGCAATGGACTTGATGATAGGGCTTAGATATCAGTATATGTTTACGAAGATGAGTTGTGGACTCGATAATGAGGCTTCGATACCAATAGATGATTACGAGGTGAACTAGTGGGTTCAAATGTAAGATAGAATAAGATATTATATTGTAATGGATAAGTATGGTTAGGCGGAAAGTTATCTACCACTTATAAACCATTAATGACATTTTTCCTTTCCAAGAAAAAGTTGTTGTTCTAATAAAAGTTTACCTTTCCAATGTGAACTGTCTTTTCCATAAATAATTGTTGACCGGTTTTATGTCTTTTCATAACATAAGCAATAATTACTTCTTCTCTATTTAAAACCTTAAGACTATTTAGTTTTATTTTGAACGGTTACATTCTCTTTCTAAAAAGATTAGATTTTGATTTTTTTTTTCTCTAAAACTTAGTAGAAACCAATTCCACTTAAAACTCTTTCATCAAACTTTCTCTCAAAGAAAATAGTCACTCTGCAGATGAAACCCAAGACCTAAGAGGTAGATGATACTTCTAGTTTTCTTAGAAGATCTCCAAATGGGTTTAAAGGATAGGCTTGTGGATTCAGTGAGCCCAAGGATGGTAGAAGTCGAGCTTGATGATGATCATAGCCTAGGTAATGATGCCTTAGTCTGGAATGATGAGAGAGTTATTGGGATGTCATTAATAGAGACTCTTTTAATTTTTATTGGAGAAATTAGGAGTCAAAAAGAAACTTTAGGGATACCGCAGAGCCGGGGCTAAAGGTGGATATATAAGAGGCAAGATTATAGCATTGTAGAAATTTTATAGTATGTAAGTAAAGAAAATGTATGATCAATATGATGAAATTCCTTCTTGCATTTCGTTAAATTTCATTCCTTTGCTAACCTCCTATGAATTTATTACTTTCATTTGTGTTATTGTTACCATCACCTTCAGTGGGTAACCTAACATTATATTTTCTTTATAAGTTCTATCAAAAAATCAAATCAGCGAAGCCATTCGAGCTAAAGTCATCATTTTGTTAGTAAGATCATTTGGATCAAAGCTATCATATTGTAAACGAAATAGTCTTGATTGTAATCAAAGTCATTTCTATTATAATCGAAGCAATTCGGGCCGAAGATAACTTCATTGTAATTGACGAGATCATTTGGACCGAAGTTACTATCTTGTAAACGAAGCCATTTGCTCTAACTTTATGTCGAAATAAAATGAAAATTTTTTCCTTAATTATATTGTTATCTATTGTATATTAAATTGACAAAACGCCCAACTAAGGAGGGTATTCATTATACCAAGTACACTAGTGACTCGACTGACCAAGTTTATAAACTAAGTCATATGTATTATTGCATACATATGAAGATTATTCTTGGACATGTAGCAATCCATGACTGTTATGAAGAGTACAAGAGTTCGCACATAGTGCCTTCGATGGTTTATTACTTATACCACGATGGCATATGATGGTGCTATAATTGTGTAACACCTCAACCTGAAATCCGCTGTAAGTTTCTAGGTTAAAGAAAAATGATCTGATTAGGAGCAAAAGAGTATAGATGACGATTATAGAAATCAGAATACTGAATGGGTATCGGTATGGAAATCAAGCTCCTAAAGGTGTAATATAAGGATAAAGATCCTAGGAAATAATAATATGAATTAGATTTAGCATAAGAACAAGTAAACTGGAGAGAGTGTAAGAAGAGAAATGGAAAGTTAGGGAACAAAACCCTAAAAACACTACGGGTTCAAAAATCAAAGCATAAAAAGTGAGTAGGCAAATTCTGACCTCGGAAAGGACTTTATATTTTATTTTGAGAAACAAGGCAAGTATGAGGATATTAGAAGCAATGAAACTCAAAAATTAAGTTGGAGTTAAGCATAGAAACTACTTAAGCAAAATCGGTATGCTAAGCGCGAAATCAATAAATTTTGGCTTAGGGATTTTTCACAGATTTTGACTTAGAAACAAATTATTGAAAGAATAAGTGGTTTTGGTATTAGGATCCTAAAAATTAGATTAAAAATATTTATGGACAGTTACAAGGTTTAGAGTCAATTTAAGTGAAGAAGGGCAAAATAGTCATTTTCACCTAAATGCAATTATGCTATTTGACTTTGGTGATTATCTAAATAATAAATAAATAAATAAGAAAATAAAGGAGGGCTACCGAAATTTTTTAGTGAAGATAATGAATAAAAAAAATCTAATTTTGGTCTAAAAAAAAGAAAAAAAAGAAATGAAAAATATCTATAAAGTGGGTAGTTAAGTTTTATCAATTCATACTTAGTTTTATTATAACCAAGAACTTAGAACTAAAACAAAGAAAGAAGAAAATAGAGGAAGAGAGTGGTGGAGAAAGGGGAAGAAGGAGCAAAAGCAAAAACTCAAGGTGAGCCAAGTATAAACCTTGCCTATTTTCAAGTTTTTAGTTGATATATGTTGATATTCTTAAGCTTCTTTTCCTTTTCTTTAAATTTTGATTTTTGGTTTGGTTGTGGAGTGAATGAGAAATACTTGTTTGCTGTTGGGATGATGTAGAGGAGTGAGTATGGTGAAGTTATGATGAGAAATGGAAGGAAAGGTGATTAAAGTAATGAAAGAAAGAAGAAACTTAAGTTTAGTAGGAGGAGGTTGACTGTAGTAGCTTGTGATCCTAATTTAAGGACCATGAAGTCCAAACTAGGCTCTGTCTAAAAACTATAAAGTTGTAGCCAGATAAGTGAAATAAAGGCCCATAAAAGGTCTTAGCAGAATCTATAGTAGATTTTTATTTATTGAAGTTGTACTAGAACTATCTCTACAGGCACAGCCGTTGAGAACCCTAAAATTTACCTTTAATTTGAAGGGAAATAGGAATTGAATTTGGCCTTGTCCAAAACTAAGAAATTGTAGGTTAGTGTGTCTTCTATTAACTAGTAAAAAAGCTTGAATTAATTCTAAGTGGGTAGGGAGTTATTGAGTCTGCAATAAGACTGCCCCTGTATGCAAGGTTGATTAGAATATAAAAATTCAGACTCCATTTTGGGGGACTTAAAGATAGAAATGGGTCAAGGATAAAACATATAAAATTATACTTGGGATGTATATTTTAATTAAGTTAAATAATTGTACTATATTGGGAATAGCTCAGCTTGTCCAAGAGAGTGATGCAGGGTAGAGTTAGACATTACACCAAATTTTGTGTAGAATCTAGAATAAGCTAAAATACTAGTATGTTGTGCCCTTATATGTTAGTTTTCCAATGCCTCAATAATCAGGACAATTGGAGCAGTACATCATGAGATATGGCAGTAAGAAGGAGGCTGGGTTAGGAAAGAAACTTATAAGCAGATTTTTAGTTTCAATGTTTTAATGTGTCTGTTTATGAAAATTAAACTTAATGTGTACATACATTGTGTGTAGAGGATTTGGAGGAACAAGTAGAGACTGAGAACTTTGGAGAGGAAGGCAATCCTCACATAGAATAGTAGAAGTGAAATTAGTGAAAACAAGGAAAGAAAGTGAGTAATGTTAGAGTATATGCCCTAGAGCTGTGTGTATATTTATGTAAATGTAAAACAACAACTTAATTAATGGCAATAAATATATGTTTGTATAAATCAATTGTTCCATTGTATTAAATATATATTTGAAGTCCATTAGTATTTTTTCAGAGGATCTATTCTCAAGTGTTGAGAATATGGATGACAGATCTGAAGGGATATTGGGCGCAAGCGCAGCAGAATCGATAGGTTTGTGAAATCTCAAACATTTTAAAATTTCACAATACCTAGTGGTTGGGTCCAATAAATATTCAAGCAATATTTTAATTAATGTGTAAAACACGTATGTAAAGAAAAGAAAGAATAAGTGGTAATCGAATTACCTCTTGAAGCCAAGAATTTTGATCTTTACTTTTCATTTGAGCTCCCCAAGTGTGAAGCCTCTAGAAATTCCATACCAAGCTTTCTCTATCAAGCTCCCTTTGGTTTCCTTGGATTAATTGAATCCCTCTCTTTGAATGTCCAAATGGAATCAACAACTTCCTTAGGCAAACTAAGAGTGTTTGGATTTCTTTTTGTTTGCTATGGTTTACTCAAGTCTTTTCAAGAACCTTTTGTTCTTTCAAAAAGAACAAATGACTAGAAATGGAGAAGAAGGAAAAGTGAAGAACACTTCTTCTATTTTCTTTTTCTCTTAACTCTAAAACCTTTCTTGAACAAGATGATAAATAGTGATTCATTCTCTACACAACACAATCATCAAATTTCCCTTTATAGCTTTACAACTTTTGCTTTAGCTAAAAGAAGACAACTTGAAATTGAGTTGCTTTATTTGACTTTAAGACAATAATGAAAACACCTATTATATCCTTTTTGGTTAAATGACAATTTCATTCAAGTCTTCATATGGCAATTACATTGTGAGCTTAGATAGAAAATCTCTAACCCCTAAACCTATCTCATAGGCTTTTAGGGTTATGGATTTTTCTAACCCCTAAACCACATCATATG
>CATKHJ011171745.1:0-10307 GCA_949750685.1 Vernicia montana | reverse complement strand
AGAGAGAGAGACTAATTATAGAGAGAGAAACTAATTATAGAGAGAGAGAGAGAGGAAAACAATTTGGAAAATTCTACAAAATTGTTTTTGGTGTGTTTTGAAGTGAAGAAGGGGTAGGGTATTTATAGGGAAAATGGAGGGTGAAAAAAGACCAAAAAGGGTACAAAAATTAGAAAAAAGGAAGGGTAAAATCGGAAATTCAGAAAAAAGGACCGAGCCGCAGGACACGCGTGCGGACGCGCATCAGGGACACGCGCGCCCGCAGGCGGCGAGTGCGGCGTCCGCCGGAGCGCCTGGCGGACGCGCGCTGTGAGCCAGCGGGTCCGCAGGTCAGACCTACGGACCGTACCGCACGGCAGCCTGACACACGCGTCAGGCTGCAGTGCGGACCGCAGGGGCACCGGCGGCCGCCGCGTGCCCCTGAGCGGATTCGCAGGTGGGCCTTGCGGACGTTCGCAAGGCCGCCCTGCACGGCCACGCAGGACTCGTGCGGACGCACGTCAGAGCCACGCTGACGTCCGCACGGTCCTCGAGGTACGGTTCCAGTTTGTTTTTTTTTTAGGCTTTTCAGGTCAGTTTTCGGAGTTTTCGGGTCAGTTTTTGGGCTGTTCTGAGGTCTTAAAAATTATCGGTCAGTGTCGTTGGATCCGAAATTAATTATCGGACATTTTGGCAGTCAATTTAGGGAAAAATTTGGTCATTTTTGAAAAGGTGCTGTCTGGTACAGAAAGTTCGGTCGGGGTCAGAAAATTGTCAGTATCCTCATAATATTATACATGAAATTCCATTTTTTCGAGGGGGCGCTGCCCCCTTGACCCCTGCCCGCTAACCGGATAGCGGGACTGCCGTACCGGCTCTGCGTAGCGCACAAAACTTAGCAGGTGTCAAGCTGCGGCAGTATCTTAGGGGTGCAAAATTGAGGGTTCACAATAATGTACATCCAACATTCTATGTCTCCATGCTTTGTAAGTATGTTCCGGACCCTTCTCATGTGCTACGAAGCCAACCAGTGAAATTGAAGCAATACTTGTCTTACGAGGAAGTTCCAGTGGCTATTATTGATAGGCTAATTTGAAGGATGAGGAATAAAGAGATCTTGATGGTGAAGATACTTTGGCAGAATCAAACAATGGATGAATGTACTTAGGAAACTGAGCAGAATATGCAAGCCAAATATCCTCACCTATTCCATTTATAGGTTTATCTTTTAAAGTTCGAGGATAATTTTTTTTAAAAAAAGAGGAGAATGTAATATCTGAGTTCTTGATACTTGTAATATTTTGAGATTTGATTTTTTTACTCAATATATATGGGCAATATTAATATTCCAAGTATCTTTTAAGATGTGTTAAGTTAAAAGTTTTACTGAAAGATTTTGCCTATCGAGGATGAGCTTTGATGATGAGGACGAAGTTCAATAGTAAGGACTAGCTTCACTAATGAGGATGAAGTCTCAATGTACAATTATACGAGTTAGGGAGTTGTCGAGGACAAAGGTGAGCTCGGTGTTAGAAGAGGCTAGCGAGGAGCTTTGTACAAGAGGGACGAGTCGAGGAGCTCGATATTGAGTTAGATGGGTGCCTCTATAGAATTACGAAGCGAGTTGAATGACTCGAAGATGAGTAACGTTATACAATAAATAGATAGGTGTAAGTTTCTAATTGCACGTTACTTTTGAATGCATGCCTTCCACATGGAAAAAGTTAATTATTGTCAATGTATAGAATGTCAGCCACTAAGAAATTTGTGTTAATATTTTATTCAATTCCTTTTTGTATAAGACACACAAGGTACAAGACATGCAACACTTCTTTTTCTTCTTTTTTTTTTCTTCTCTCAATTAGATTCTTTATCTTCTTCAGAGAAATCTTAGATCTAAGTGATCTATCTTTTTTTCTACCATTCTTTAGAAAAGTTAGAACAAGAGTTGACTTGTAGCCGACCGAGCCAAGAACTGTTAAGTATTTTGATTGTAGAGGTGATCTAAGCTTGAGTGAAGGACTAGTTTTGAAGTAAGTTATGAAATGTATGAATGCATGGAAAGACTACCATAAATTATCTCTGCTTGAAATCCATTCATATGATTGCTCTAAATGACTGAAATAGCATATTGTTATTGTTATATATTTATTAATATTTCTACTGTCTATTGAGACTGGAAAGCCTTATTGCTTTATTATTTATATGTTGATGGGCCACTTCGAAGTGTTAAATTGATTGCTGTTTAAAATATAAATGACAAAGCCATTGGGCCAACTTATTCTTTATGTTATGATTCTTACCGAGCTGCTACCGAGCCTGAACTATGCATGACAGAATGCATTTGCTAATGGGAAAAATCCATTAGACCGTGTGTACTAGTGACCCGACTAATAAAGTCTAAGTTATCAGTATCCTATCTAGGGAGGGTTATATACCTTAGGCGTATACTCGACCAAGCATATGTACAGGAAGAAGTTACTACCCTGATAGTTACTGAGACTTATATGCATAGTGGTACAGTTTCACACATATTTATCTGATGGTTATTGTATTATTCTGTTATGATGGATAGTACCCTTAGTGCTCGTTTTTCTTTGGCACATATTAATCGTTATTGTACCCTGTGGAATTTATTTATTTATGTATATAAAATCCTTGTTCATTTGAGGACCCCAAGTATTAATGCATTTCTTGATTTACTAAATTGATGGCTCACACTTCTCGTCTGTGGTTTTAGGTGGTCGAGTCGAAAAGATTGAAGACAGAGAAAACTGAGTTTCATGATTCTTCTTCCTCAAAGCTATAAAAAATGTATATGTTTAAGACTATTGTTTTGTCATGTAAATTAAATAGTTTTAATGAAAATCTTAGCTGCTCTGTAGAATATTAATGGTGATGCATGAAACAATTTGTTTTACATGAATGAGAAGTATGATTCTCTTTCATTTGTTGGATAATGTGTGATTTGGTATGTTGTTTATAGATTTTTATTGTTGATAATGAGTTATACGGGTATTCGATGGTGTTAAACCTACCCATATTTAAAACCGTCGCGCCATTAAAATACGGGGTGTGACAGTCATTCACTTAACTATATATATTTTATAGAAATTAAACAATTTATATGCACAAACTTATAAAATAAAGTTATTTATTATAAAATTCTATAATTTTCAAAATAATATACAAAATTTAATTTTTTATTAGAGGATTTTGTTAAAAAAAAAAAAGAAAGAAATTGTAAGTTTTCATTAGATTTTATAAAATTAAGTTATTTTCCATAAATTTATTACTTTATAGAATAATATTTTCAATTGATTTGAAATTAATTAAATTCTAAAATGACAATTTAATTAATGAGAAATTATATTAAGTAATGAAGTAAATTATTTTTTATATTAATAATGCAATAGTCATTAAACATTTGTGATTGGAAATTTATAATTTCTTAAGATATCATCCATTTCAATTTTATTAATTTGAATTTTGTATTTAAATTGAATTATAAATTGATAATTCTAAAATCTAGAATTAATTTATTTTTAAATTATATTTTTTAAAATAAAAATTTATTTAATATTTGTTAGATATATTTATACATGCATATATAATGAAAATCTACACACACACACACACACACACATATATATATATATATATAGATGAACAAATAATATAAGAAAAAGATTAAAAAAATAGGAAAATTAAGTAAAAAAATAATAATAAAATTTTGTAAAACAGAGGTATTTTATATAAAAGCATATCAATTACAAAATATAGAGAAATATTGTCATTTTTTAAAAAAAAATTAGATAATTTTGTAAAAGAACATCTTTTTGTAAATTTCTATCATTTACAAATTTTTATTTCAATTTATACACTTTTTTGTAAATTCTTTAAGAATTTTGTAAAAACGGTCCTTTTTGTAAAAAAAAAAAAAAAGTCATTTTTTTTGTAATGTTTGAAATAATGTAGAATCTTTCTAGTTACAAAATAATGTATAAAATCACAATTATTTTGTAAGTTTATGAAGAATTTTATAAACATATGTTATTTTTTGTAAAAGTTTTCAAGTTACAAAGTAATATATAAAATCACTATTATTTTATAAGTTTATTGAGAATTTTATAAACATATGTCATTTTTTATAAAAGTTTTCAATTTACAAAATAATATATAAAATTACTATTATTTTGTAAGTTTATGAAGAATTTTGTAAAAAAAAAAAATCAATGTTTGTAAAAACATTCAAATTACAAAATAATGAGTAGCCTTGAAGTTGCAAAATAATGTGCAAAATCATCTTAATTTTGTAAGTCTATGAAAAATTTTGTAAAAGCATTTAAATTATAAAATAATATGTAAAATTACTCTTATTTTATAAGTTTATGGATTATTTTATAAAAAAATATTATCGATAATGGAGTGAAGGAAGGCCAAGATTGAAGCCAACAAAGAGTTTCTTGTCGCTGAGCTTGTCAAGGTTGTTGTTTGGCTGTGATGAGGACGAATGAAGGCTGATTTCAAGCATGTGATGATCAGCTTGGTTGCCGATGTTGTTGGGCTCGTCACCGGTGCTGGGCTTCTGGATTAGCAACAACAGATTGGCGATGGGCCTTGGCTTCGATTAAGGCTTGCAAGGTGCAACCCTCGATTTGGGCGATCATGAGTGACTAGTAATATTGAACTAAAATCATAGACAAAATAGTAATTTGTCCATAATTAAAATATATTTCAAATGATATTATTTAAGAAATTTAGATTAAGGGTCGTTCGGTTTGGTTTAGCTACTGTTGATAACTAATACTTCTTCATTCTCAAAGATTGTCCACTATTTTTTTGTTTAGAATGTTTCAAAATGCTTGCTCACTCTAAAAATAGATATATGTATTTATTCATTTTATCCTTATTAATTGAAAATTGTAATACTTATTTATTCTCAAAATTAATAAAAAAAGATAGTAATAAATGAGTATAAGGATATAAATGAAAAAATATAGTAATAAAATTTATGAGTTGGCAAACAATAAATGATATTTTCTTAAATTGTGTGAGAAAAAAAAATTGACAACTTTTTTAAAACGGAGGAAATAGTTATTGATAGTCGGATAAATTTTATTATTTGGTAAAAATTACTAGCTGTTATTGTTAAATAAATTGTAATAGCAAGCAAAATTTTTATTTAATTAGAAGTTATAATTATTTTAAAAATAAAAGAAAAAGAATGGAATAAATTATAATTTCTAAAATAAGATTTATTTTTTTTTTCAATTTAAAAGAAATTCAAAATTTTTAATGATATTTTTAAATTTAAATTAAATAATCTAATTTTTTTGAAATTATAATTAAATTAAATAATTTTTTTGAAACTATAATTAAATTAAATAATTTTTATATTTGTTAATTATTTTTGATGGGTATAATAAGCATGAAAAGTGAAGAAAAGTATACTTTTGAGTCTTTGACAGAAGAGCAATGCTAAGGAGAAAAACAAGAGAATAAAAATGTTGGTTAACTTGTCTACTTGCCGTGAAAAATACAAATGAAGTTAAAACCATTGACTCCTTATCTGGATTTTTTGGATCAACTTTCAATTTTTTTTTTCAAATTTTAAGTTTTTGGGATTGTTTTTGTTTTTGTTTTTTTTTTTTTTTTTTGGCAAGTAGTCCAATTTATGCAGTTGGAATGGGACATCTTGTCAGAAAAGAATATTCTGTGCGCCCTACTTACCTATCTTGTTTGACATTTGCTAATGATCTGGCTCTCACAATATGCTGAGGTGGGATCTACATATACAAGAGTCTGCAACTGAGCTTGGTGAATATTCACAGCTGAAAATTTAGATCAAAGCAAGTCCAAGATTAGTAAATGAAAGAAAAAGAACCTTTAGTTACATATTGTGTTAAAGTTACAGAATTAATGAAAATATTAATCAAATTTCTCTAAGGTAAAGCAGAAATAATGATACAAATTAATCTCAATGAATTAGAATTAGTATATTCTCCATTCTAATCCCAACCAGTGTATAAAAGTAAATGCTGAGAAGAGAATTTGGATTAGCAAGTTATGACCTATAAAGCATAGATCAGCAACAAATTTCATGAATTCTCTAACCCATATTTCAGAATCACTTCACATGACCATGAAGACCTCACTTTTATGAGCTGAATATATCTGCATGTTTCTATATAACTCTAGGAGACTAGTACCTTCTCAAAATACTTTCACAAGAATAAAACATTTACCAAAATCATGAGTTCTAATTAGAATTCGATTAAAATGTAGCTCAAAAAACAAGAATGCATACTCAAACTGCAGTACTCAAAGCACTTAGAACAAATAGCCACAGAGAAGTAATGTAATTCACCAAGAAATGAGATATTGTTCTGCTAAATTATATCTAACTAGTTACTAGCATTCGTATTGTTTCTGCAAGTATAACTGACAAAATATCTGTCGAGCAATAAGATTTATTTTTGCTGAAGGAGTTAATATAATCCCCAGGTCATCTCATCAAAAAACATAATCCCTAGGAAAAAAAAAGATAATCATATTAAATGTTGGCAATAGAAAAATGAAAGTGAAAGTGACAAGTTTATTAAATGTTGGGGTTTCTAAAAGTAGCCGTATCTCTTTATCAGTTAATCATTCCTGAAATAGACGCAGAAATTGACAGAATCAATTTTTTTTTTTCTGTGAAATAGAATGCTGACATAAAATGAAATCATTATCATGAGCTAATCTTATCTCCTCTCTATCAATCAAGATCCACATAAGGTGCTAAAGTCTTAATTGCTTATACATCAAAGAGAACCAAAAATTCAGATCTCTTCCACTAGAAAATAAAAGAAAATTATTAAGGTCAATGAATGTATTTACCAGCTTTGAGATGTTGCACAGATGGAGTGTGAACAATTATGCTCCTCTAATCAAGCCGCATTTCCATACCAAAAAAAGCCAGTCCCATCTCCAAGACAAAGAGCCTTGCTGAAGCAAATGAGACGCATTCTCAGGCCATGAAAACAACAACAAACTTATTTCAAGAATCTTCTACCATTTGCTCCCTAAGCAGAGTTCCAAGGGAAGTCGGCTAAAGTGGCAACAAAATGTTAATGAACCGAAAATTCAGTCAAAACAATGCCTTCTTAATATGTCAGGGACCAACCATTCGTAGACTTAACCAAATATCCCAAAAAATATAACTTCTTTAGACTTAACAATTGAACTTCAGAACCCCTTTTTATGCCTACCAATAATCCCGGCAGGAACAATAACCATCCTTGAAATGATGAAAACGAGTAACATCTCTCACAATTATTTCTCTCCCCATAAGCTTGGAGATAAATTTGATAGCCGTGTGGCAATCATTACAGATTCTGAGATTCTTCATAATCCTCAATGTAGTGTTTTCTGGAGTACTTATTAGCCCAAATGCAATGGCAAGTTTCTCACTGTGATACCTAAGAAGCTTATCCTTCACCTCTATTTCAAGGTCATGCAATACGGATTCAGTGTCTGGAACAAAACCCATCTTTTTTATCTCGTTCCAGATCTTGTCCATCATTTTATAGATTTCATCTTTCTGTGGATGAAGGCTATCTTCAGCTCCAAAGACGTGAACTTTGTTCTGGATATGAACCCAACTAGATCCCTTCTCTTTCTTCACTCCTCTATCTTTCATTAACTTTCTAATTTTAGCAGCATCTTCCCATTTTCCACAGGCTGAATACACATTGGCAAGGGCAGAGTATGCCCCACTGTTATCAGGCTCAATACGAAGCAATCTCTCTGCCGCAACTTTTGCCAGATCAACATTTTTATAAACCTTACAAGAAGATAGCAGTGAACCCCAAGCTATAACATCTGGTTCAATGGGCATATTTTCTATAAATTTAAATGCTTCTTGCAGCAACCCAGCACGCCCAAATAGGTCAATCATGCATGCATAGTGGCTTAAAGTTGGCTCAATATTGTGCACATTTTCCATCAAATTAAAATAGCCCCGGCCCTGCTCCACCAATCCGACATGTGTACAAGCTGAGAGCACACCAACATAAGTTATATGGTCAGGCTCAATACTAAGTGCCAACATCTTCTCAAACAGCTCTACAGCTTCTTCTCCAAGGCCATGTTGAGCTAAAGCAATAATCATAGAACTCCAAGAGACAGTATCATTGTTCCTACATATGAGATTAAATACCTTCCGGGCACCATTGATGCTTCCGGCTTTTGCATACATTGTAATCAGTGCATTGCCCGCAGAAACTGATAGATCTTCCCCTGATCTCATGGCACTTGCATGAATTTGTTTGCCATGATTCAAAGAAGCTAAACTTGAACTGACACTCAACATGGCTGCTAGTGTAAAACTGTTTGGTTGTGGTCCCTCTTTAGCCATTGTTCTGAACAGCTCCATAGCATCATCATTTAAGCCGTTCTGTACATAACCTACAATCATGGCTGTCCATGCAACCACATCACGATTTTTCAACGAGTCAAAAATGTGTCTAGCTGGGGTGATATCCCCGAGCTTGACATATCCATCCAACAGGGCTGTAAAGGCTACAACATCAAGATCTGAAGTCCCAATTTGCTCTACAACCCTTTGAGAGATTTCAACCCCTCCAGATTTTGCATACATTGAGATCAAAGCATTTTGCACTGCCCCAGAAATATCAAACTCTGTCCTAATAATATAACTGTGAATTTGTTTCCCAAGATTCAAATTCTCAAGATTGGCACAAGCTGATAGAATACTTGCTAAGGTGAACCTATCAGGTTTTAAACAAGAATCCTGCAACATATTAGAGAAGAATTCTAGTGCTTCCTTATCAAAACCACGCTGATTGTATCCTGCAATCATTGAATTCCAAGTAACTACATCCCGTTCACTCATTTGCTGAAATTGTGCAAGGCCAAGGTCAACTCTACCACAATTCATATGCAATGAAATCATAATATTACAGCTTGTAGTGTCTCTCAATCTCATCCTATCAAAAACAATGTTAGCCATAACAAAATCCCCAGCCTTTGCATACATATTCAGAAGTGAATTCACTACAGGAGCATACCCACTAAGCCCTAATTTAACAACAAAAGAATGAACCTTTTTACCAATGCCAAGAGCGCCCAGAGCAGCACAAGAAGAAAGCACATTAGTAATGGTGAACTGGGTAGGTGAAACTTTATCCTTCACCATATCTACAAACATATTTATTGCACTTTCAAAACGGCCCAGTTGATTATAACCCACAATCATGATAGTCCATGAAACGGAATCACGATCAGGTATTTCATCAAACACATGATGGGCTTTCTCTATTTTGCCTTGCTTTGCATACCCAGAAAGAATAGTATTCCATGAGAATGCATTTCTAACAGGCATTTCATCAAATACATTGTGGGCATCAATAATATTCCCAGATTTCGCATACAAGTTAATGAGGTTGTTAGTTAAGTAGACACCAAAGTTGAGGCCTAATTTAATCATCTGGGCATGGATTGATTTGCCCATTAATGGGTTCTTGGACTTGAGGTTTGTCTGTAGAAGACAGGCATAAAAACCTGAAGCTGAAGAAAAAGAGGGCGAAATCTCCATCAGAGACTGGACAGAGAAAATGAAAAAAAAAAATTAGATAATCGATAATAAGTTGTTTTTTTTTTTTTTTTTTTGCCAGAATCGATTATAAGTTTTGAATTCATGGATTTGTGTCAATTACATGTATTTCTGAAGTACACTATCTGAGAAGAGATTTTATTATGATCAACGGTTGAGATTTGGTTTTGATGGAGTGAGACGATGAGGTGGGTGAGATTGACTTTTAATAAGTTGAATAAAACAAAGGGTGACCCTATTTTGAAGCGCTATTTTATAGGACCATAGCAATTTTGTTTAATTGATAATTTACCACTTTTATTAGTTAAGTCAGAATTTTTACTTTTATTCTTTTTTAATTTACTCTAAAAATGCCCCTATTTAACTATGGCACAATTACTTAAAATAATTTTATGGAAATTGATGGTAATCAGTGATATTTTTTTTTTTATATCGTAATTGAATTAAATTACTAAAAAAATAAAAATAATGATTTAAATTAAGAATTAAATAAAAAAAAAAAACCAAATACCCATTGCAACTTGGGATGCTGAATGATAACTCTATTTTTTTAAAGTTATTTTACCTGTTTAAACTCAAATTTTGGTTTAATTCTTGAAAATTTAATAATATTATTACTTATTTTGAAGAATAAATAATTCTAACAATTTATAAATAAATTATAAAATATTTTTAGTATTTTATTTTATTTTGCAGATCAAAATGACAT
>CATKHJ011171693.1:0-14172 GCA_949750685.1 Vernicia montana | reverse complement strand
GGAACATGCAAAGCAAAAGGGGAGAATAAAACAATAAAGACAATATAAAAGAAACTGAGCTAAAAAGAAAATAAAAAGCAAACAAAACAACAAAGAAAGCAACATAAAATTCAAAATAAATAAATAAATAAAAGAAAAGAAAAGAAAATAAATATATTTTGAAAACGAGGCTTGGGGACGTATGGACGGAGCGGAAGACTGGATTGTAATTCCACCTTGACTCGACTTGGAGGAATCATAGCCTTCGAACAGCTACTAGGACGGTGCTTAACCACCCAAAAATATAAACTTTAAACTAGAAAGGCAGTTCTTTTCGAACCGAGCCTTGAAAATGACTTGCGTTTGATCAATTAAGCTTGATTTAGCAAGAGGTGTGTCTAAGTGAGTTGGGAATGGGGGTTTATATTGGTAGAGAGGCTGGGAATAAGTTTCACATTTTCTAATGTGGGAAAACTGACTAGAAATGCACAAACCACACAGAGGTATTCTGGGACCGCACACAGGGAATTTTAGACCACATAGCGCCATGCATGACCGCACAGAAGGAAGGGGGACCGCACAGGGCCTAAAATGGACCGTACAGAGGCTGTGCGGAACCCAATAAGCCCTGTGCAGTTCTTGGGTGCCCTGTACGGTCACCCAGGCTGGACCAAGTGCAATTCTTCTGGTTTCTGGATCCTTTCTTGCCCGTTTCAACTTCTGAGACTTATTTGCATGCCCAAGGGTTTAGATGGTGCAAAATTCAGGGTTCACAGCTACCCCGTTATCAGAATTGGCTGGTCTGGTGGGCGATTATGATAAATGTGAACTTGGGGATATCTCAAATGAGTTTGGTAAACGTGATGACCCCAATATGTCTTAGGAGGTCCAGTTTGATGCTCGGTTAGTTTTGAAACTTTTCTGAATTGATTTTTCAGGGTATTTTTAATTTTTTGGTATTTTTATCATAACAGAGGCATCCCAATTCTGATATGGGTAAATGAGGTCTCTGATGAAAGAGAAAAATATTGCGAACGCACTCGAACTAACGATACTGAATTCTGACTTAAAACGAATATGAAATCGCATCCCGAGTGATCTGGCAGTGGAAATTACGGCTCGCATCATCATGATGATGATTTTGGGTTGTTCATTCTGTCACACTAGGAGGGATACTATTGATTTGAATGTCCTCCGCTACTAGAGGATTTGACTATGCTTGGAGAGTATGACTGGGGAGGATCTGTACTTTGTTTGATGTACAGGGAGATGTCTGATTTCTCCCGGGGAGTATTTGCTGGCTTGGGCAAAACCCATATTATCTGGAAGGTATGTCATGATACCCTTACTTCTATTTCACATTCTTGCCCCCTGTTTACTAACTATCTGCTGTCTGATTTGCAGTACTGGGCCTATGAATATTTCTCTCACTTATCTCCACCTTTGAGAGATACTTCTGCGGATTGCTTCCCTTGCGGCTATGCCCGGAGGTCAGGGAACAGGGGTCGCCATGAGTGGCATAGCTTTCATGGGATCAGAGCATTCTTCTCTCATCTTCAAGTATCACAGGTACTGTCTATTTTATACCCCTGCAAACACATCTTTTACTGCTTCTTATAACTTACTTTTGGCTCGTGTAGGTCCGATGGCTGCCTTTTGGATCTAGGATGATGCATCTGTCAGAGAGGACAAAGTCTAGCTTGACCTTGTCTTCCTTACATCTGTTGTTACGGTTTCGGGCTGACTGAATGTTCTACCTTGGAGAGAGGGTTAGAGTCCAGCTTACTGGAGAGAGGGTTATTCCTGTTGACCCTCCTATCGAGATGCAATATGGACTTCGTATTTGTGATCAGGATATCTTGGGAGCGGGCCTTCCGATAGAGCCTTTTATGGACCGTGAGGCTGATTATGATGCATTTTGCCGTAGTAGGCTAATGCCATGTGTACCTTTTTTGGAGAGGCATGCCCAACCTAGGTCGATTGCTGGTTTTGTTCATACCTCACGAGGTGAGAGAGGTGCAGGTACAGATGCAGGTCTAGGTGTAGGTACAGGTGCAGGTCCGAGTTCCAGTTTTGGACCTAGTAGAGCTTTTCCACAGTATCTCTGGGCTGCTGAGGACTTAGATTATGTCTCTCGAGATCAGGGGATGGTCAGATATGCTATTCCTGATGCTTTGCCATCAGGGTACCCTCCATTCCTAGATGATGTTGCTAAGGTAAGTAGCTTGTGTTTGATTTTTGAAAAAAAAACCATGTAGCTTTAATCTGATCTATTTCTGTTCTATTTTCTGTAGGTTCCCTTAGACTGGGCCCGTCATTCTCATGAGATGGTCAGTCGGCTAAGGTCAGCATTATCAGCCTCTCTTACTCTTCGAGGTTTGTATGATCATGATGATGGATCTCCATCACAGAGGAGAAGGCAGAGGCGCGGCATACATTAGCTTTGACTTTACCTTTTATGTATGTTAGGATCATGTATGTATGCATGTATCAGAACATGATGTATTTTGAACTACTCACATGATATGATCATGCTATGGAATGATATATGTATCTTTTAGGATTTATGTATGATTACGAATGCAGAAATGTATGTCCTAGCTATTTTTCTCTCTCCTTGCTCTCGTTTTTTCTTCTTTTTTATCCTTACTCTCATTTTTTCTTCTTTCTTTTCTTTTCTTTTTTTTTCATTCTTTTTTTTTTTTTATCATGGAGCTCTTCTTTAGTCACTCTATGCACTTATGGACCAAAAACCTAGAACAAGTGGAGCGCATTAATTTGGGGAGGTTTGGAATCACTGCTATGCCAACCCTAAGGGGTGTAAAAATTGACTAGGATTTTCTGAGAGTTTGCATGAGGTTTTGGGATCCTGATGTCCATGTGTTTAGGTTCGGGGTTGGCATGGAGGAGATGTGCCCTACTTTTGAGGAGTTTAGCGTACTCTTAGGGTCTGATCCTGAGGCAAATTTGGTTGTTCCGGTTGAAATGGTAGGCTATTTCAATTCTTTTTAGAGGCTTTTAGGATTGGATGTGGCAACTGCTAGCCCTATGGTCATGGGAGATTGGGTAGATCTGACTACTGTGATTGCCGAGTTTCATGATCCCCAAGATTTTGAGGAGGATGAGTGGCAAAATCGCCGGATGCGAGCTCTATCTTTTTGCTTTACTTCAGGTTTCCTTTTTATAGGCTCTGTGAGTTAGAGAGATGTTAGGGTAACTGAGCTGGTGAGTCAGATGGAGGATGGGTGCTCGATTGCTGCCATTGTTCTAGCTGAGACTATTCTTAGCTTGGATCGAGCGTATAGGAGCAGTGGGCCTTGGTCTGTGAGCCCAATCATTCTTCAAGTATGTTCTCACATTCTCTTTTTTTCTTCTACTCTTTTGTTCTTTTTTCTCACATTGCCATTTTCCAAAACAGATATGGCTCAAGGATCACTTAAGAGTGGTCTCCCCTCCTACTCGACGAGACTATTTAACCTCCTGGTACAAATCTCGCAAGATAGTCATCAAGTTAAATTCTGAAAGGGAGTGGATCTCATGGCTTCTTGAGTTAGGTCCAGATGAGCTGTTGTGGCTGTGTCCTTAGTACAAGATCAAGAAGTTCATGACTATGAGCTTTGGCTACAAGATGGTGTATCTGCTTGGACTGCACATGGTGACCTTTTACCAAGGGACCAGGGTAATGAGACAGATGGGCCATGCACAAGGAGTGCCCCCAGATGGTGCCCTCTTCAACTCTACTTTGATTATTCCCACTGTGGCTAGAGCTGTCATGAATGGTTGGCTTCGCGGATTTCACACTGTTCTTCCATCTCATAGCTTTGACAGGTTAGAGGACTACAACTCATGGTGGATTGTAATGACTTGGCCAATAGAAAAGGCTAGGAGGGTGGCCTTATTGTATGAGATTGAGGATGGAGATACCGTGAAGGAAGCTAATCCAAAAGTGAAAAAGAAGATGATTTAGATTCTTTGTTAGCTTTTAGGACTTCATACATAGCCATGGATAATTTTCTATTCTTTTGATCTTGTGTTAAGATGGATTTTCATTCTTTAAATGAAATGTGAATAACACATCATTTTATTTGCTCTAATTTTTGCCTAAGTCGCCCTTTCGGGTTTTCAACTTAGCGAGCTCTTTTCTTTATTTTTATTTTTATTTTTTATTTTCTTTTCTTAATGCAAGTAGAAAATCAAATAATAAAGACAAGAATGATAATTTTCTTAAGATTTGGATCGTACCCATAGCGGGTTGCCTACGTATCTCCTTACACACATTCAATTTTGACTAATCAACATATATTTTGGAGAATCAGGTCCACGTAGTTCTATTTACATGATGCATGAAGATTACATTTAAAACAAACATTCAAATGAAATAACGCTTCAATTGATCCAAGTTGCATGGGCTGGAGAACTCTATCCCCTTTAGATCCATAAGAATAGCTGCTCCACCTGACAAGATCTTCTTCAGTATGTAAGGCCCAACCTTACATACAGAATTAATTACCAAGTTGTTAATTAGGTCAGATTTAATTAACAAATAAGAAGCATCAGAACAAGTTAATTAATTCAATTTCTAATTAACATGCCTTTTAAAGTGATAAAAAGAAAAGGATTAAAGAGAAGGGGGTCATATCAAGGGAATGGGGAAAGCAATAAACTATGCTAAAATAAAAGAACTAAAAGAAAAGAAAAGGGAACATGCAAAGCAAAAGGGGAGAATAAAACAATAAAGACAATATAAAAGAAACTAAGCTAAAAAGAAAAAAAAAAAAAAAAAAGCAAACAAAACAACAAAGAAAGCAACATAAAATTCAAAATAAATAAATAAATATAAGAAAATGACATAAAATAAATACCTTTTGAATACGAGGCTTGGGGACGTATGGACGAAGCGGAAGACCTTGACTCGACTTGGTGGAACCACAGCCTTCAAACAGCAACTAGGATGGTGCTTGACCACCCAAAAAGAGAAACTTTAAACTAGAAAGGCAGTTCTTTTTGAACCGAGCCTTGAAAATGACTTGCGTTTGATCAATTAAGCTAGATTTAGCAAGAGGTGTGTCTAAGTGAGTTGGGAAGGGGGGTTTATGTAGGTAGAGAGGCTGGGAACAAGTTTCACATTTTTCAATGTGGAAAAATTGACCAAAAATGTACAAACTGCATAGAGGCATTCTAGGACCGCACACAGGGGATTTCAGACCATACAGGGCCATGCATGATAGCATAGAAGGAAAGGGGACCGTACAAGGCCCAAAATGGACCACACAGGCCTTGTACGGTTCCTGGGTCCCCTGTGCAGTCACCCAAGCCGGACCAAGTGTAATTCTTTCGATTTCTCGATCCTTTCTTGCCCATTTCAGCTTCCGAGACTTATTTGCATGCCCGAGGGTTTAGATGGTGCAAAATTCAGGGTTCACAACCACATGTAGTCATGCAGTCACCGCACGTCCATATGCAGTCACAGAATGCTGATTGCATGTGGCCTTGCAGTCATCGCATAGATATGTACGGTGACCGCACGTAGGTATGCGGTCATGGGCCCCGTTTCAGCCCGTTTGTTCTATTTTTGCCCATTCTCGCTCGTTTCATGTCCGTTTTACATGATTCTAGTTGTGTTATGCTCGTTATCTAGTCACGGATGATTTAGAGGTTTGAGGTATGGGTCCCGAGGCTCAAATTCTCAATTTTTAGGATTTTGGTGATTTTGGCTTTCGGAGGTCTGTTTACTGAGCCTAGGTGCCTCTAGGGTTTAGTTGTATGCCAGAGGGTGAAAAATTAAGGGTTCACAGTTACATACTCTACTACTATTGTTGATATAGTCACAACTAACTATAGTTTTGAAACTCAGCTTATTGCTCCGCCAGCAAGAATAAACACATAAGCTGTGATGGATTTGCTTTTGTCCAAATCACCTGCATAATCTGAATCAACATATCCTCTGACAGTAGATTTTGATCCTCTATAACACAATGCAACATCTGAGGTCCCCTTAATGTATCTTAGGATCCTCTTCACTATTTTCCAATTCTCTCTATAAGGACTTGCCATGTACCGACTAACCACTCCCACTGCATGTGCAATGTTTGGTCTTGTACAAATCATAGTGAACATTAAACTTCCCACTGCTGATGTATATGATACTCGAGACATCTCCATCCTCTCTACTTCACTGCTAGGACTCATCTTGGAGGATAACTTGAAATTAACAGGAAGTAGGGTAGAAATAGGTTTATAATCTTGCATGTTGAAGCGCCGCAAGATTTTCTTTAGATAATTTTTCTGGAAAAGCCAAATCTTCCTATTATTTCTATCTTAGTGAATTTGCATCTCTAGAATCTTGTTTGTTGGTCCTAAGTCCTTCATTTCAAACTCCCTAGCCAACTAAACCTTCAAATCTTTGATATGATCTTTGTTGGGGCTATTACCAACATGTCATCAATATACAACAATAGAATGATGAAATCATTATCACCAAACCTCTTAAAGTAGGCACAAGGGTCTACATTTAATTTGTTGTATCCAAGGCTCATGATGAAGGAATCAAATCTCTTTTACCAACACCTCAGTACCTGCTTGAGACCGTATAAAGATTTGTTCAACCTGCAAACCAAGTTCCCCTTTCCATGTTCTTCAAATCCTTATGGTTGGAGCATATATATTTCTTTTTTATGATCTCCATGAAGAAAAATAATTTTCACATCCAGTTGCTCTAAGTGTAGGTCAAAATTAGCACACATTGTCAGAACTACTCGGACTATATTAAGTTGAACCACAGGGGAAAATATCTCATTGAAGTCAATGCCTTCTTTCTGAGCATACCCTTTTATCACCAGTCTTGTATGATACCGCTCCACTTGATCATCACTATTTCATTTGATCTTGAAAATCCATTTATTACCAATAGGCTTTCTTCCATGTGATAATGGTACAAGCTCCCAAGTCTTGTTCTTATGAAGAGCTTCAATTTCTTCCTGCATTGCTGCAATCCACTGAGATGCATCTGAACTATCCATTACCTCTTGAAGATTTGATGGTTCACCATCTTCAATTAGAAAATAGTATGCAACATTGCTCTCTACAAGTTAATCTGACTGCCAAGTTGGTGTTTTTCTTTCATGAGATGACCGTCGAACTTATGTAGTTTCATACTCAATTGATTCTCATTCCTCGAGTTCCAGTATTGCTTCAGAAGAATCCTTTGAATCAGACTCTTTTTTCACCTGTACCATTGTAGTTTCTGGTCTTTCTTTGAAACTGCTACTATCACTTTTCTCTTGCTGCTTCTCTTCTGCAAATATCACATCCCTGGTGATGACAACCTTATAGGTAGTGGAATCCTATAGGCGATATCCCTTTACTCCATCAACATAACCTAGAAATATGTATTTTCTGGATTTTGGATCTAACTTGGTAGTTTCTTGGGTGTTGTACATCACGTACACAGGACTTCCAAAAATATGGAGATTTGATAATCAACAGGTTTTCCCGTTCACATCTCCATCGGTGTTTTCAACTCAATTGCAGCTGATGGTGACCGATTTATCAAATAACAGGCAGTGTTAACTGCTTCTGCCAAAATGTTTTTGGCAGACTTACAGCTCCCAACATGGCCCTTGTTCTTTCCAACAGGATTCTGTTCATCCGCTCTGCCACTCCATTTTATTGAGGAGTGTATGCCGTAGTGAACTGTCTTTTGATACTTTCATGATTACAAAATTTAACAAACTCATTATTGGTATATTCTCCTCCATTATCTGTCCTCAAATACTTGATCTTTTCCTTAGATTCAAGTTCTACCCGCGCTTTGAATATTTTGAAAATTGGAAACACATCTACCTTCCCCTTGATATGATACACCCAACATCTCTTGGAATAAACATCTATGAAAGACATAAAATATTTCGCTCCTCCCAGGGACGGAACTGGTGCTTGCCATATATTAGAGTGAACCAATTCTAGAACTTTCTTACTTCTAGAATTCGATGTGTTGAATTTCAACCTATGCTGCTTACTTATAACACAATGCTCACAAAAGGATAAAGAAACTTTTGTGAGTCCCGAAAGTAGATTTTACTTTGCAAGAATTTTCATTCTTTATTTAGACATATGCCTAAGTTTGTATGGCCACAACATCGCAGATCTGTCATTCAAACTACTCAAAGCAACGGATGCTTCTCCTTCTTGCATAGTCTCTCCCATCAGTATATACATATTTGCAGCTTTTTTTTTTACCTTTCATAAGTACAAGTGCGCCTCAGATTTTTTTTTTTTAATCCAATCTTGGGTTTTGATCTTACTCCCAAGATCTTCCAGTTGTCCTTCAGACAACAAATTCTTCTGCGAGCCCTCTACATGTCGCACATTTTGAATAGTGCAAATTGTACCATCATACATCTTCAGCTTGATGGTTCCAATGCCAACAATCTTCAAGGCATGATTATCAACTGTGTATACATATCCTCTTAAGATAGATTCATAACGATGGAATCATTCTCTCCAAGAGGTCATATGTTAGGTAGCCCCTAAGTCAAAACACCATACATCAACTAAATTTTGTCTGCCTGTATCAATCGATGCCGTTTTATAACATAGAGCATTGCCATCATCTGAAGTGCTTGCTATATTTCCTTAAGGACTGGAATCTTTGTTTAAATTCCAGTAATTTTTTTTCTCATGTGACCCTTCTTGCTACAGTGGTAGCATTTTATATTCTTCTAACTCCTCGATTTTGATCTTCCCTGATTGTGGCTCCTATTGGAGCTAGTTGATCTTCCTCTTACCATCAATGTCTCCACTTGCTGCAAACTGGCCAACCTGTCCTACTTGTTCTTGCGCCGACTTTTCTCTTCTAAAACTGCAGTTGCAACATCATCAAAGACTAGATTGTCCGTGGAGATATTATTTGTTAAATTTTTGATGAGTTGATCATACGAATCAGGTAGACTTTGGAGTAAAAGTTCAGCACGTTCATTTGGCTCTATTTTAACTCCCAATGATGTAAGCTGAAAAAATAGAGTATTAAAAGTATTTACGTACTCAGTCACCGAAGTAGATTCTGACATCCGAAGAGTGTACAGTTTTCTCTTAAGGAAAATTTTTATTGTGGAGTGATTTTGACTCGTACAATTTGTTGAGATGATTCCAAATTTCCTTTGTCATCTTTTTCTCTTCAATGCTTGACAATACCCCATCTGCTAATGCCAGATGAAAGTTTGCTATAGCATTTTCATCCATCTCATTCCACTTATCATTTGTGAGTCCCGCCGGTGGCCTTTCACCGATAGCCGTAAGGCAATTATCTTTTCTCAATATTACCTTCATTTTCAATTTCTATAGTGAGAAATTACTCCCATTGAATTTCTCAATCTCAAATTTTACCGTCATTGCTTCTATCACAAACTTCGTTAAGCAAATCTAGCTACCACTATTTCACGTGAATAATACTGTATACCGGAACAGTGACTGTAGTCTGTGAGTAGTACACCAGGTAAGATCCCAGGAAAGAGAGTTGGGTCACAATGGACACATTTAAATACCAAGTCTTTCCTTAGCCAAAACTTTTCCTAGATATGTACTTTCACACTACCACACTTATTTCCAGTTAGACTATGATAACATTACACGTATCATTGAATAGTGTCAAATTGCACAGTACCTCATAGTACTATTCACAGCAATAAATTTTCGAATTTTTTTTTATGATGTGAAAGATCAATCAAAATTGCAACCACAGAGCATATTCTTAATTTTCATGAAAATTAAAACCAACAGCTCTGATTCTACTTGTTGCGGAATTAGAATCGGATTAGAGTAAGAACTCAACTAATAATTTGAGAAAAATAATAAGGACACCAGATTTTACGTGGAAAAACTCCTAAACAAATTATGGTAAAAAACCATAGGTAAAGATAGAAGAATTTCACTATAAAAAATAATAGGAGTTACAATTTCTCTCTATACCACAAGGAGAGAACAATAATACTTTCTTTTGAAATAAGAAAAACACTCTCTATTTTTTTTTACTAAAAATTCTCTCTATATTAAGAATTTGGGATGTTATACAAAGCAGGAGGAGCTTCCTTTTATAAGGAAATTTAGTGCCAACCCAAGCTATTTTTGTTGACTAACTCAAATTACTTTTATTGACTAATCCAAACCACTTTTATTGACTAACTCAAATCATTTTTAATGATTAATTCAAACCACTTTTATTTATATGATTTAGATACTAGTGATATTTTTTTTTAAGAGATTGTAGATATTAATGGTAGGTTTTTTAGCAGTAATTTTCACGTACGTACTGTAATAAAATATTTTTTGGTCTTGTCAAAGGCGTATCATATAGGTAATAAAGTGATATAAGTAATAATTATAGTTAATGAAGTTAATTTCGAGTTTCTCTCCTCTAAATACTGAAAAAAATGTTGGAGAAAAGACACAAATATTCTTTTTCTTTTTCGTGTGTTCTTATCTCATTAGATGAATGTATGCATTAGTATAGACAAAATTTAACCTTTTATTACATCCTTCTTTTAGGTATGTCATTTAAAAAAAAAATTATCATTTTAATGTGTGCTCAGCCTTTCTTATTATCGATACATAATGCTTGTTTTGAAACTATTTAAATATTTCTACTCTCAATTTTTCTTGGTAGGGGTCACTTCAATCTTCCTATTAATGTGTTCATTTTTTTTTTTTTTTTTTATAGTAGCCTATCTTTATATTTTTGCATATGAATTAGCATTCTCATTATAAAATATTATTTCTAATGTACTGTTTTACTTCAAATTTTAAGTCATTTTTTTATACTCTTTTTTAAATATCACTATTGTATTTCAATTTTAAAATTTAGATGTAAGGCTTGTTTGATTTCGGAATAACGGTTATTCTGAACCAGCTTTAACTGAATTTGGACCTTAAGTGAAATTATAAAGAAATTCTTTTCTTTTTACTCAATTATTTTTATTTAAATAATAAAATTACATAATAAAAGTAAAAAAAAAAAGTGAATCAAATTAAATAAAATATATATAGATTATAAAATATAATTACAAGAATCAAAATATTATACTCTTTAAAAAAAATTACTGAGATTGAAATAGTACTTTTATCTTCCACAATAACTACAAGAAATTAGAATCAATAAACTATTTAATATAGTAAAAGTAATAAAAAAAATTATTTAAATTATGAAAAAACATTAAATTAAAAATAAAATTAAAACTTACCTCTTTCTTTACTAATACACAATTGAGATTGATACAATGTTGATCGAGATTGATGACAATTAAAGAGAAATATATATAGATACAAAAAGAGGATTTTGTAGTGTAAAAAATAAATAATTTTTTTCTTGAAAAATAAAAATACATTTTATACATTTAAATATATTTTTTTAAAAAAGATTTGTTTGAAACTCCCATGATTTAAGCAACTAATTAAAATAACATTTACACTATGCATGAATGAAGTTAAAATGAAGGAGAATGGAAGGGAAGAGAAATTGATAACTATTTTGTTTGACTATAATATTTTTATAATAAGGGAAATGAGGGGAATAATTTAACTACATTTTCCTTATATGAGTTGAAATTAGTTACATTCCATGAGTTAAAATTTTTTACACCCCAAAAAAATTTTAATTCCGAGGGAGAGTTTATATTATATGTATTTTATCCTTTTTACCTTTAATAAATGAAAACTTAAATGTTTTCTTTTTTATTTATTTTGTACACTTTTATCTTTTTACAATTATAATTTCCATCACTTCCCTTCCATCCAAACAAAATAATATTATTTTCCCTCCATTCCCCTTATTAATCAAATTTTAATTTGCCAAACAAAATAAGGTCTAATTACCTAAAAATCCCTGAACTTTCAACATTTTTTTCTATATTATCCAAAACTTATAACTTTTACAAAATAATTCCTATACAATCAATTTTTCTTCTATAATAGCAATCCGGTGATTTTGAATTGATAATCCATAAAAATTTGCATAGGTGACACTGGAGTGTAATTTATTAAAAAAAAAAAAAAAAAGTCAGGCCACATCCTTACTGGATACCACTCATTAAAATGGTGCATTTTGTTTATTCTCTCATTCCTCTTCTTTCTTCTTTCTCTCCTTTGTCTTCCTTCTTCAAAATAACAATTAGGGTTCCTGCTTTTTCTTTATCTTCTCTTAAACTACAAGTATAAAAGATGAATTTGATCAAAGAAATCAATAGAAAAATAAAAACTGAAGCAGACCCAATACTCCTTCCAAGGGCTATTAATAATCTCTTTGTCTCTGTCAAATATACTCTAAACTCAAAGAAGAATTAATCATGAAACCGCAAGATCAGCAACACCATCAACCATTATTGCTCAACCAAGAACAAGACGAAGAAGAAGAAGAGCAAGAAACCGCCTGTAATGACCTAAATTTTTTATTAATTTAAAAAATTCTTATTTTATAAGAAAATATATTATTTAATTTAATTTTTATTTTATTTATATTTAAAGTAATATATATGATATCCGAAATATTTATGAAAATTTTCATTTTGGACTTTTGATTATATAATTTTTTAAAAATGTATATATATGTTTAAAGGTAATGAAAATTTTTGTATATCGATATTTCATGAATAAAAATATTTTATGAAATTAATTATTTATGTTTTGATTTATTATAGTCTATTTATTAGAAAATTATTTTCAAAATTTTAGAAAATATTGATTTTAATTTATGTATTTAAAGTTTTTAGTTATTATATATATATATATATATATATATATATATAGTAGAAACCAGCTCATTGGTCAAGAAAATATTGAACTAATCAGCTATGTTAGGAGTAGGTAGAGAGAGAGAGAGAGAGAGAAGTTGTGCCGCTAGATCGCCATCGTCCGACAAGCTCCTGCGAACACGCGCACCACCAACAAAAAGACAAGTTGCCGGCGAGAAAACTTCCAGGGCTGTTTTCGGCTAATTCCGACATCCATTCCCGGCGAGTCAGGTACTGTTGAACTCCTCTCTTCCAGAGCTTTCTATCAGTACCCATTTGACCCCCAAATGATCACCGTAAATTGCAGATCGAAAAACACTATCTCCGAACTTCCCAGGCTTTTTCGGCGAGACAGCGGCTAGTGAGAGAGAGTGGAGGTGATTTTCAGTTCCTACTCACCAAGACAAAGTTGCTAGTATTCTCATCGCCACTAACCACCGCTGGCAGTGACGGTTCAGCGACCGTCTGGTGAGCAAAAATTCCAATAGATTTCAAATGTGTTTTTTTAGGTAAATTGTGATATTTAAATTGGTTAATAAAAAATAATTAATTGTGGGTCCCACAATACCTAATTAGACTTTAAATTATTAAAAAAATAAAATTTAATTATTTTTTATGCCACATCAGCAAAAGTTAACGATATTAAGACATTTGTCACTAAAATGCTGACGGAGAAAATTACAGGGTACTAAAGTGTTACGAAACAAACAACAGTCCTCATTTAAAATAAGTGTGAAACCATATGGTAGTTTTATGTACTTTCTCCCATATAAAATGTAGGAGTTAAAAGAATTAAAGGATTTAAAATTGATTTTAAAGGGGTTTTAAATTAAAATAATTTTATTAATAAGAGAGTTCAATATATATACATAAATTATTAGAAAGGTTTTAAAGAAAGGAATTTCATTAGAAAATGTCTCTTTTATGCAAATATGTGTATATTGTATAATTTAAAAGAATTAAAGAATTTATATTGATTTTAATGGCTTATAAGTTAAATTAAAGTTTTACTGAAAAATGGAGTTTACTTGTATAAATAAATTATTTAAAGGATTTTATGTATGTGTATATATATTTGTATGATTATGATTGATGAGTTGAGATTGATGGGTTGATTGCTAAGTTTGGAGGCCCATAAGAGACATTTGAGTTGAGTATGTTGTGAATTATCTTGAGCTCTGAGAGCTATTTAAAAGTGCTTGTGCCTTTTTGTTTCAGTGTGGGAAATGTCCTAATTATAAGGGAGGTTCTGCCAAAATTTCAATAGAATTTTTTGTAACACCCCAAGGAAATGTTAGATCACCAGAAATCTAGAAATTAGGAAATTAAGAATAGTATAGAATTACGTGATGAGAAATTAAGGTATTGGTTAGTAATCGCGAAATCGGTAGGATAATAACTTGTAGTATTTTTT
>CATKHJ011171346.1:0-10054 GCA_949750685.1 Vernicia montana | reverse complement strand
TTATGGTTCCGATTCTGGGGTAATGATAACTGGTAATTAATGGAAGTTAATTAAGGTAATGAGGTGTTCTACGGGTTTAGGTGACCTTAAGTCTTCCTATACCCTAGGACCGTCGTGGCTCAAAGTTGGGTCGTGACAGTTATTCAAGTTTAGGGTATTACAGATACACTCACATTTGTTTGTCAGGTGAAGGAGTGGCATTTTCTCTATCTTTAGATTGTTGGGACGTTTGAGCCATAAGTTGATCAACACATTTCTATAGTAATAAACAATTTAAAAGTCAATAAATTAATATAGAATGCTAAACATTAATTAAAATATGAAATATATATTCTAATTAATAATAAGATGGATGACGCATAACACCATCTTCAACTTCATGCTTTGCATGCCACTACATGTAATTAGCTGATCCATTCGATGCGTACAATATGAGCAATCCTAGTGTCAAAGGAAAATACAACATCGTCTCAATCGGTACAAGGGTAATGTAATACCCTAGGCTCCCTTAACTCAGAAGCATCAAGTATGAGAACTTAGAATGAGAATCAGAGGCTTAATTGATTGGGTTAATCGAATGCATGTATGTATGAGCTTAAGTGTGATTGCTTTGCTTTTAAATCAACCTTGTTGTGACTAATGTGTGAATATGTTTGATTAGTGTATGATCATATTGTATATATGTATATTTGAACATCAACAATGATAAGTATAATGTAAGTATACTAAAGTATGCCTTATTTAGTAAAATTGTCAAATTGTCAGGTTTGAAATTATAAATAACAAGTAATATGTGTGTTAATGTGGGACCCACCCCACATCTATGTTGGCTGAACAAGGCATGGTGGAGGGAAGATTGAGTATTGATTTTTAATTTAAATATCTATTTTAATATATTTTTGAAGGAATGATGGCACCAAATCAGTGGAAGCAAGGTGGTGGGAAGAAATTTCAAACAATTTAAAATTTCACTTCACCCAATTTTAAGTATAACATTCATTCAAACATTCAATTAATTTATGAGTAAAATACATATGCAAAGAAAGAAGAAGCAAGTGGTAATCAAATTACCTCTTGAAGAGTGAAAACTCTTTTCTTCTTCTTTTCCTAAAAGCTTCCTAAATGTGAAGCCTCTAGATCATCCACACCTAGTTCCAACTTCAAGTTTCCTTAGGATTTCTTGAAATTATTGAATACCTCTCTTCGTTGCCCAATTTGATTCAAGATCCTCTTTGACAAACCTTGGATGATTTGATTTCTTTTTGTTGCTATGGATTAATCTTTTATCAATAATAAACTTTTGTTCTTTCACAAAGAACAAGATTTTTGAAGAACTTTTCTTCTTTTTCTTTTCTCTCAAAACTTATTCCTTAAGTTTGCTAAAGAAAAGATGTACACACACTTAAGCAAACTAAATGTCTTCCTCTTCCTTTTATAGCCAAAAATCCTTTGTTGGATGTAAGGGAACAAATAAGATATTAGTTTTGCTATATTGACTTTAGGCACAAAATGAAATGTCCATTTTACCCTTTAGAGTTAGTGGATATTTCCATAAATCCTTAAAGTAAAAAAGACTATTTTGACCTTAGTGGGAATTCTTTAACCCCTAAACCCATCAAATGGGCTTTAAGATTAGTGAATATCTCTAACCCCTAAATTGCCTCCTCCATATCTCATATAGGCATGGGCTACATCTCATATATTTAGGGTTTTCACTAAGTTCAAAATTAATTATTTATATTAGTCCATAGTTGTTTCAATTTAATCCTTCTCATTTGTATCTCATACAAAATTAGATTTAATTGAAAAGAAACCTTTGTGGATTTAAACTTCAAGACATCCTAGGATTTTTGTAAATTTAATTATAAGTTCAATCCGATTACCACTAATCAATTAATTAAACACTTTAATTAATTATTATGGTAAACCTTTTATTCTTGATTGGTGAAAACTATTAGGTGTGTGGATTTTTAGGTTCATGTCTAATTAGCAATGGGATTGAGAAAATATTTTTCTCTACTAATGTGAAATCCCTATTTCACCTTTAGTCCCATAAGTCATGATTGATGCCTAGCAAAGCATATCATGACTACCTAATTAAAATGAATGTTATTGGTTGAATACTTAAACTTTTCATAGACCATCGATCATAATTAACATGCACTAAAATCCCTCCATTACGAAATCCCGATCTTAGCTAGGGTCATGGATTTGTCAAACCCTAATATGCTTTGATCATATGTCTTTATCTCAATTCTAAATCTTGATAAATTTGATTCCTACTAGAAACTCTTTCTAGTGAATCTTAACTACCTCGGCCAAGGATTTGCTTATCAAGAATAACTAGATGGCATAAGATTTCTTCGTTGTTTACCCAAGTTAATGGATTCTATCTTGGTGATCACTCACCTCCATACATAATTAGTTAAAGTTATCACATGCCATATACCTTTACTTGAATAGCATCAGTATGTAAGCAGTAATAAATGCTAGCCACCAGTGTATGCGATACACTATCCTTTAAGTCAAAGGACTATATGCATAATTATGACCTAGACAATGATTTACTGATTAGCAATAAAACTCCATGCTATCATCATCTAACATCATAGTTCAACTATTCATCATATGAATATACACATATTTGTATTGACATCATATGTATGCAGCATGATGCTTACTGCCTCTATAACCATAAGGATTGCATACTGATTATAGAAAACAAATAGAGGTGATGGTCTTCCGAAATTAATGATGCCCAATCATTAATTCTATGACCATAAACATTTTAAATTATTTGTTTGAGAGCAATCTGTCACTCATATTTTCAACACTTGAGAATAGATCCTCTTATTAAAATACTTAAGGACTATATATATTCAATACAATGGAACGTTTTCATTTAAAGAAACATATATTTAATCCCATTAATAGGGATAATGTTTTACATTTACATAAAATATACACTGCTCTAGGGCATATACTCTATCAATTTTAAGTTAGGGAAAGTGGACTTTGGACCCCATTGTCCATTAACTAATCCATAATTCTAGAAAATGTGTAGAATCCTCCCATGCAATGAATCTAGACATTTTCTTTCAGTTCTTTTCTAACACAAAAACATCTAACTCCATTAGCTAAAGCTTCCTAAGGAAGCCATTGAATATCCATCACACATTTGAATGTTAAACTCTCCACCACAAATTTTAAGTTAAGGCTTTCAAGAAAATCATTTCCTATTATTATTTTCACACATCTTCATACTTAACCAAAAATAAAACTCCAAACACTCTCCTCACTTTCTCTCAATTTCGGCAAGCCCCTTCCAAGTCAAGACCAAGAAAATTTAAGGTAAGTGCTTCATGAAATCCTTTTCTTTTGAAGCCTTAAGTAAGATTATACCTTGTTGAGTTTTTCCTCTTCTCTCCTTCTCTATACCATTTGGCCAATGTAAATGTTCGTAGAGAGGGGGAGGGGGGGGGGGGGGGTAACTCTTGTGTCTTAAATCTTTGATGAATCATGTTAAACACCTTAAATGATATGTATAAACCAACTAAAACCATGTAAAACCTTGAAATGAAACCTAGGGTTTCCTGGTCCATATGATTCGGCCAAATGGAGTCCTTGTCCCTCAATGTTTAATTTGTTGTTTTGGGTAATGAAATGAGTTTATTAACATGCTAATTTGATGATCTATATGATAATTTGAGGAATGATTAAAAGATAGTAATTTTTCCCTCTTTTTGAATTTGGCTACTTTAGGGTTTATGCACCTAAGGTTGATTTGATTAAATTGATTGATAAATTGAGTTTATTTATATGTTAATTTGATGAATTTTGAGTCAATTTGAACAAGAAAACTTAATTTTCCCTATTTCATAGTTTCGGCCTAGTTAGGGTTCTCACTTAGAAAAGCCTAAATATTCAATTGACATAAGAAACATGTTTGTTGTCATATATAAAGAGTGATTGATGAGTTATTTGTATGAATTGAACCAATGAGTTAGGGTTTAACACCCTAAAGTATTCAGCCACTACATGGTTATTAAGGGTTTAACCCTTTAATTTGATTTGAGTTGATTATTTGACTTACCATGGTATGAACATAATGAATTGAAAGTAATTTGCAAGAAATGAAATGACTTGATTAGGGTTTGGTTAGTGTACCAATTCGACCATTTATGAAGCTTAAGGATGTTGATGTGTTTAATGTTATAACTATGCATATGAATAGCTCATATGATGCCTTGATGACACATGCAATAGAAATGAGTAAAAAGAACAATATGTATTGGGGTTCATACCCTAGGCCTATTCGGCCATCACATGGAAATGAGCATATGTGTACTATAAACTGTGATATGTGTATATGTGAATTAGGTATATTGAATTGAACTTGGAATGATTGTTTGTTGATAGAATTACAATGCTATATCCTAAGCTAGGTTTAATAGGGCTAGTACTTAAGATTAGGTTAAGTAGATTGATTCTCTAGTAATATTCAAAGTGTAATGAGAATGATGTGATTAATTGTAGAGCCAAAAAGAAACAAAGACAAAGAAGGTGCCCAAGATATAGGAGTAAAGGAGTAGAGGTGAATATGTGATATTTTAATATAATATGAGCATCCATAATCAACATTGTCATTCATTATATCAATCATTATAAACCCTAGATTTTCTTGTACACGAATCTTGAATATCAAATTGGTATCCTATACCTTTATGCTAGGGTTATACTAGATGGCCTTCGGCCTAATTGCCATTCCATTCACATGCTAATGATATCATTCACCCAATTGAAATTCATAAGTTTACATGAAACTATTGTTGAATTCTCATGAACTAGAATTAACATTATATTATCATATCTATGATTTAATGTTTTATAATTGATATCCTTTATAAGAAGAAATCCCAGTTGATGTGGGGTAAAACATCAGACCTTGTGCACATGGTAAAAGCCCGTGGATAGGGTGAGCGTATTCGGACCTTAGCTAGGAAGGGTTTGACGGTCCTAACCTTAAGGCCTGATCAGTCTTGCGCTCTGCATTATATGTATAAAAGTGAGCAAGGCATTAGTCGCCACTTTAATTATTACATGTGGGAAGTACAAAGCTTCCAATTTTATTGATTTCTGCTAAAATATTCATGAATGAAATTCTCTATATGATAATCCCTCATTAATGCCTAATATTATTGAATTCCTATTGTTACCATCTATTTTACCACTTACATATTATGTTAAGATATCACGTGCTCACTGAGTATATCTCACCCCTTTGTGGTTTCTGTTTTTTAGGTGACTTATAAGGTCAAGCAAGGTAATTCTCAAGCTTCACTCCTCCATTTGGGGTTACTCTATTACATTCAGTATATTTTATTTTTACAATCTTGAAGAACTTGATCTAGAGCTCCGTAGTCATTATGGTTCATAGTATTTTGATAATTTGGATAATATGAATTGCTATTTATGGTTTGTAATTATATAATGATAATACTAAATATGGTGAATGAGAACTACTAATATGAATGATGGCATATTGCTATATGAATGTTAGAAATATAAGTATATGTTAGGTATACTATGGGTATACAATTGGTATATGTGTGGTATACTTAAGTGGATTTGCAAGCTATGATCTTGGGAACATGTCTAATGCATGATAAGTTTAGTATAGCAATGAATAGGGGGTTTTAGAGGTTTAGGTGATCGTATGTCTCCCTATGCCCTAGGATCGTCACATCTCAAGGATGAGATATGACACTCCTACTCGTATTACCATCATGTTCTCGTGATCGCATGTACCATTGAGCGCCACATACCTTACAGCAGGTCAATTTTGAATCTTCATCCCAGTATATCATTTAACCATTAGTACAGTTGTCAATCTTTTCGATTGGCAGGCCGAGCCCTTGCACCATCCTCTTAGTCATGTAAAAGTTATCAAGGACAAATTTATCGTTTAGAGCGACCTCTTTAATTATTGATGTGACTACCTCAAATGCCCTTTTAGACAAGTGGTGTTCGGAATTGACATTCAACAATTGAGCTATGAGAGAAAGCTGTGAATGCTTCTTACAACTAGGCCACAATTCCTGATTCGTAGAATTGAGCATGTCATAAAACTTCTGCGCCTTCAGATTCGGTGGTTCTTCCACTACATCCAAATATGGAATGAAATTAAGCTCAGTCGCATCCATCACCATAGCCTCATATGCATTTGTTGGGCTTTGTGGTTCAAAACAGATCAATATGCAGCATAAATAAAAAATTTTAATGCCACAAAACCCTTAACAGGATCTATGTGATTCAATTAAATCGATCAAAGAAGAAACAAAATAACTTACCAGATCGAAAATCAAGCAATTGATTAGTTGGAAGGAGAAGAAGAGGTTCACTTCGGTGACACCCTACCTCGAGCTTTGCAAAATAAGATCATCGGATTCAAGACATTGCTATTCCAATAAGCGCCCTCAACTGGTATCCACACGAATAGACAATAAGAAAAATGAAAACCTTTAGTGTGCTAACACCTACTTTTTGAGACTCTCTCAAAACCCTAGAAAAGAAAATGATTTCTGCCACTTTTGTTCTCACACTCTATATTTTTTGTTTACATATATATATCGTATATATTTATGTAACAAAACTACTGTGTTTTATTTAATCTTATTAATTAATTTTTATTAAAAAGAAATTTTTTTTTTATCTTTTTGTAACAATAAGATAAATATTTATTTTGAATAACTAGTTAGAGGGAGAAATTTATTAGGTTTAAAATGCCTATTATTTAGTTCAACGAATTTGGACAGCATCCAATTCATTGAATCTAGACAATATCAAGTTCAATGAACCTGAATATAATAAACCTAAAATCCATTTTTCAATCCGTTCTAAGTGTGCAACCCTGTAGGTTCACATAACATTGGCAGCAGGCTTGAAATTCTATTTCTGGCCCACAAATCATAAGTTGCCTCTAGCAAGACATTATGCTCACCCAAGTCAAATGAAGGTCGATGATTCAACGTAGCTTTTTCCACAGTCAGTGTTATAGTCCTTTTGTCACTCGATATCTTAATTGAACATAAGACATGAAATATGTCACCCTTGTATTGTTCAATTAGACTATTTCTTGATCTCTAAGTAGACTGACTAAACAAATGACATTGATAATCCTTATCAATTCATTTGACCATGGTCATGCATTTTCTCAGTCTCACTTAATACGGGGCCTAGAGATATCTCTCTCAAAATATGAGAGGGAAAAATTCCTTCTCAATCACTCATATCCCTTTGCATGATTTATTCTATATCCAACAATAGTCTATATTACCATCCAGTTACAGATGATGTTGAACTATGTCAAAATATGAAATTCCTCATGTAGGAATCTATGGTGACTTCAAGTCAAAGGACTAAATAACAATACTATAATGAGAATCACTTTATGACATTAACCATGTAGTATTCTCACAGTGGGTCAGTCTAGTACACTTATCTCTAACATATACCTATGAGCTGACTTAATATCTTATATACATGACCAATAAAACATGATCATCAGTCATATTACATACTAGTCTTAATTCATTACTGTTCCACCAATAATGAGTGACTAGGGACAATTTAGAATAGTATCCCATTTACCTTAGGGTTTTACTATCAAGTCATATACCTGATGACCTTAGGTGGAATGAACTATTCATGGAATCTATTATCAAGTTAAAGAATATTAATTAAAAGTAATAACATGATAATGAATTGCCTTCTTTATTAATAAAAATGTAATAATGACAACATCCATACTATTGGGCTAGGGCATATCACTAATAGTCTCCCACTTGCACTAGGCCCAATCAGACATGTATCTAATACCTATTGACCTAGTATGACTCTCATGCTTTGGCTGTGGGAGTGGTTTAGTCAGTGGATCAATAATATTTCATTAGTAGGTACTCTTCATATCTTTACGTCTCCTTTCTTAATTATCTCTCGAATGAGATGAAAACGTTTGAGTATGTGTTTGGATCGTTGATATTATCTAGGTTTCTTAGCTTGTGCTATAGCCCCATTGTTGTCACAATATAAGTCTACTAGGTTTGAAATACTAGGCACAAGTCCTAGACTAATAATGAACTTCTTGATCTAGACTACTTCCTTAGTTGCTTTTGAGGCAGCTATATACTTAACCTCCATAGTATAATCAACTACGGTGGCTTGCTTTGAACTTCTCCAACTCACTGCACCTCCATTCAAACAGAACACATAACTTAACTATGATCGATAATCATCCTTGTCAGACTTGAAGTTGGCATCTGTGTAACCATTTACAACTAGCTTATCTTGCTGCCCTTCATACAGTAAGAATACATCCTTAGTCCTTCTTAAGTGTTTAAGGATATTCTTGACCGTTGTCCAGTGACTTTCTCTGGGATCTGACTGGTATTTGCTCGTCATGTTTAAGGCACATGAGACATCAGGTCGAGTACACAATATAGCATACATGATAGATCCTATGGCAGAAGCATATGGAATCTTACTCATGCGGTTTTGCTCATCCTGTGTCATTGGACACTAATTCTTCCTAAGACTTTATGCCATAAGAGATTGGTAAGAATCCACTTTTGGAATCTTGCATACTGAACCTATTTAGTACCTTGTCTATGTATGTACTCTAACTTAGGCCAATCAACCTTTTAGATCTATCTTTATAGATCTTAATGCCTAAAATATAAGCAGCTGCCTAAGTTTTTCATTGAGAAACACTTCCCTAACCAAGTTCTGACATTATGTAGGGTAAGGATATCATTTCCAATGAGTAATATGTCATCGACATATAGCACTAGAAACACTATTGCACTCCCACTAATCTTCTTGTAAACACAAGGTTCATCTTCATTTTTGATAAAACCAAACTCTTTGATTGCTTCATCAAAATGGAGATTCCAACTTTGAGAAGCTTACTTCAATCCATAAATGGATCTTTGAAGCTTGCAGACATTTCCAGAATTCTCAGGATTGACAAAACTCTTTGGCTGTGTCATGTACACATCCTCAAGTAAGTTTCCATTAAGAAACGCTGTTTTGACATCCATTTGCCAAATCTTGTAATGATAGTACACAACTATGGCAAGAAGAATCTGAATGGATTTAAGCATAGCAACTAGTGAAAAAGTCTCATCATAGTCTATACTGTAATACCCCATGCTCATATGATTCATAATAATAGTCATAACAGCATAGAAAGGGAAAATTGAATGGTAAATGAACTGATAAAGCTGAACGTGGTCCTCAGAATAGTTAATTGTGCTTAATTAAAATTTGAATTTATTTTGTATTGATTATGACATTCATGTGTATACATGTTGATATGAATGTGATTGAACTAAATATGTTTGAATATATGTATTGGTAAATGAGTATGGTAATATATACCTTAAAAAGGGCAAAATAGTTATTTTGCTAGAACTGTCAAATGGAAATTTCAGTGTATATGAATATGAGTATGTGAAATTATGTGTAATATATGATCAAGTGATGTGTAGCCAATGCCATAAGGTGGCTGGCCATAATGCAATTAATGGGAAAGATGTGGACCAAAGTGGATATTAGTTGTGCTAGAAATGAATTAGTGGAGAACGGGTCCCATTTTCCACTAACTTTATTTTATATTGTTTTTCAAGGTTCAATGAACCTAGACATAATGAGTCATTTATTTTCAATGGATTTCTTTTAATTTAAAAAGAAAATGGCAAAGCTTCCAAAGGAAGCTACTCACTTTTGACCATTCATTTTCCATTATCTAATCATGGCCATTCATTTTACTTGAAGACAAAATATCATTTCTATCTTCTTTTCATTTCTCTCAAAAGTTCTAAAAAGCCAAAGACTTTTTCTCTCAACTTTTTTCTTCTTCTTTTCTTCATTTGATCAAGGAAGATCACCATCAAAAAGGAAGATCCAAAGGTAATAACTTTAGATCTAAAGTTTCTTCTTCATTTTAATGATGTTTTAATTGTATGTGACTTGTGATATTACTTTCTCTTCCTTT